>CAJQZM010027765.1:0-11434 GCA_907164665.1 Colias nastes | reverse complement strand
TTAAATAAATTACGCTACGCTTTGACGTGTATAATTATAGTACTTACCTACACTCGCTTTTAACTGCGACTGCATCTTTAGGTTGACACGTATAAAAATTAAAAATGTAATGATGATGAATAGGAGAATTGATAATATCTAATTAGGTAAGGTTAAATTATTAAAAAAATCAAAAAATAATAAGGGTAATAATTACTGATGAAGATGGTACGATTACATATTCGCAGGTACCGGCCATAAATCTTAAAAACATATATCTCTACCTACTCTACCTTGTATGTGTTCAGTGTAGAACTAACTAAATAAGTGAATTAAAATGAAAACTCTTTTATAAGCCGAGTTGTTGATTTACAATTGAAAATATTTTTATACAAGGAAAATCGAATTAGGTACTGCATAAATCTTTATAAAAAAGGTGAAATTTAATTTTGTGTTGGATTGATCTACCTGCTTAATTAATTCGTATTTACATAAATTAACGTGGTCAAATGGTGTTATTTTTTAATTCAATTAAAAAATCTAATTTCCAATGTATTTTCATGTTTTATTTCCAATCACAACTTATGTTAACTTGCAAGTTTCTAAAACCAAAATTTGAAACGCATCACAAAATAACTAAACATGACATAAACAAGTCGAGATTTTCCCCTTCGGTAACTTGACAAACAAAGAAGTGTAAAAAACAAACCATATCTTATTATCACGGCAATTTAGCAAGGATTAAAATTCGTCGGTCCAGTAAACTTTTATTTTGTTTTTCTGGTGTAGGAGTGACGACGGTTGTTTTGACTGATAGTGACGTTTGCGTGTAAACATCCAGTCTTAGCTGGGAACTATAAATAAATAAGATTCCAACAAGACAAACTAGTGGCAAATTAAGCTGAGGTTCGCTTAGTAAAGCTGTTAAAACAGTGCTTTTTTTGAAATAAGATTAAGAAAAATTAAAAACATATTCTTTTATGAATATACAGAACCAGCTTCATTGAAAGACACTTTGAGACTATTCTCACTTGAACGTGCATTATATTGTTAAAATAATATTTAAAACTTTATTTTAATTTCATAAAGTACTCTAATAAATCTCTAAAGAAAGACCTCTGAGACTGATAGATAAAATACTTAGTAAATATTTTATCAGTCCGGTGCAATGGCTTTATCCTTCAGATTTAAATAGATAGGTAAGTAAATTTCAATAATGATTTATTTAGGTACCTAAAATATTGAGAAAAAAGCAATTAGATATCTTATCAAAGATACCTACAAACATGATATTATACAAAACATTAAACACATTACAAAGCCTTGTAAACGAAGCTCTATTTCATACTCTTAACGCCATCTATCGGGATATATCCACACTAAAAAACATCACACACATTAAAATCTCTGTATTACGTGTCTCTTATTTTATTAATATCACCTGTTGTGGTTCAATTTTTATATTGAATCTAGCCAATAAATAACCCTCCTTATTTCAATATCACCTAGAGCAACTGACTGTTTGTTTAGACGACAAAATGTTAAATAGGTTGCTTTCAATAAGCGGGTTCGTCGAAAATATGTTCCAATCGAAATTGAAACAAACAAAAATTTGTCCTAACTTAAACATGTTAAAGGCTAAAGTGGCGTGACGTTTTTTGTACATTTTAATAGTAGAGACGTATGGTATAGTTGGGTCGTTCATCGACGAGATGCCCCGCTGCGTAGGACCCCTAAAAACACACAGACCGCGGGGCGCCGAGCTCTAACCGCACCTTTTACTAATAACACGGTCTTTCCCTATGTCATGCCTTATTTCATCTGAACGTCTCTCGTTTTTTCTGAGTGTTCGTTTTTTAAACAATAACAATAAAACGAGTCTCTGATGATAGTAATCCTTCATCCTCATTGTCTTTTGGCAGTTTCTCGGAATAAAATATGTTATGCTCTTGAGACGTGATATCTGAACGTCATATTATAAATGGCATCATTTAAAATATTTTAATACCCTGTACATCAGGGCGATATTAATTTGGTACGGTCGAGTTGAGCGGGCCGGGTGCCACCGGAATGTTAAATGACGGATTACCGCCGCCCAGATCGACAGATAACCGCATCAGATCGCGCTGATTCCTTCCTTGCCCAGCGGTCGACTAACTACAAACTATCCTGGTTATTTATAATTTAAACCTATAATTTATTGTAAGAGTCGATGAGGACCTATATTTCAATAATGTTTCGAACGATTTATATGAAGTCTCCCTGTGTTAGGTTAGTTTAATACCAATTGAATAGTATACCTACTTACTTATAGTATAAATAAGTATAAAGGTTCGGTACTAGTGGAGATTGTTTAAATACTGAGAGCTTATTTAGGTATACAGATGCAGTTGGAATCTAAAATGTCGAGAAAGACAAAAAACAAGGTGTTCAAAGTGTGTTCAAAAGAAAAAAAATTGTTATCTATAATACGAGTATATTTATGTATTATCTGTGTCTTTAACAATACTTTGTGGTAACCATAGTTACCAAATCAAATTTTATAATATTTTGCTTAGTAACGATCAAACAAGATTATAGATAGCGTGTATCAGGTGTACAACAATTCTTCAAATAAGAAATCAAAACAATACGATTAAATATGGTGAGAATAACAGTTGAAATGGTTCGAAAAAAAGCTGAACACCATGATTGCCTTTTAGCCCCCTTAGAGGAAATTGCTTTACATCAAGAAAACATCGAGAGAATTGAATTCATTCAAGACTGGTGCCCAAAACTCAAAATACTTTTAATGCAAAGTAATCTCATCGCAAAAATTGAGAATCTTAACAAACTGAAGCACCTTACCTACCTAAATTTGGCTCTTAATAACATAGAAGTGATTGAAAATCTACAACGTTGTGAATCTTTGCAAAAGTTAGACTTAACTTTGAATTTTATCGGTGACATTATCAGTGTTGAATCCCTTTCAGGAAACTATAATTTAGAAAACTTATATTTAACAGGGAACCCCTGCACTGACTATGAAAACTACAGAGTCTTCGTTATCGGTACTCTACCCCAGCTCCGTTATTTGGACGGAAACGAAATCGAAAGATCTGATAGAATTACTGCATTACAAAACCTTCCAGTTATACGATCAGATATCCTATTTGAACAGGAGAATTATAAGCATCAAAGGAAGGCCCAAAAAACAAGACTAGAACGAGATATACAAAGTAAATGGGAAAATGAATACAAAGATATGGATCCAGATGAAAGAAATAAAAAATTCTGGGCTGAGAAATGTGAAAATGCACCTGAAGTCCGTTACGAAATTGAACGCATGAGGAAATTGAAGTTGAAATCATACGAACCAGAAAAGAAGACAGAAGAGAAACGTGTGTACAAATTTTTCGCCGCAGACGGACGTCCCTTCAATATTAATCAAGCAAAAATTGATTTCAAATTCAGTGATTCAGAACCAGATAAATATGTGCTGGATTTAGCTATTTACAAGCACCTCGATACAAGTCTCCTCGATATAGATATCCAGCCAAATTACGTAAGAGTAACCATAAGAGATAAAATATTTCAATTATATATTCCCGAAGAAGTAGATATTTCAAAATCAACAGCCCAGAGATCACAAATTACTGGTCACTTGGTTGTTACAATGCCCAAAGTTAATGTAATACTCTCCAAGCAAAAGTTATCTAAAAGTAAACCCATAGAAGATTCCCAACTTATCCATGAACATAAATTGAAAGACTGTGTGATGAAGACAGAACAAACTAAGCGTGAATTCTTAGAAATAGGACCGGCAGATAATGTTTTAGATTTTACAAAAATGATTGAGACCAAGGTAACGCGCAGTTATATGAATTCAAGAATGAATTTAGGCGAGAAAGAACCCTCACCAGACTTTATTGATAACCCCGATGTGCCTGATCTTATATAACAATGATAGCGTATCTTTAATAATTTCATAAGTCATGATTAAAACACATGTATTGTCAATATTGCAAATGTTTATTATTGCATTACCTAAATTAAGTTAAAGCTGACATTGAATATCTAAACATAAATTATTTTCATAAGGATTTGACATTAATAGGTATAAAATAAATAATATTAACATTAAAATTTAAATTAATGAACACTAACTAGTACTACCTATTTTAAAAAAAATAAAGTTATGACGTGTCAAGTTATATTGTACTAGACACAAAATCATCTAGGTAAGAATAGGTACGTAAATATCTTTACTGACTACAGCACTTTTCAATATTATCAATAACAAAATAAAACATAATATATCAAATATTTAACTATAATAATATATGTGAAAATATACAATTTTTGTAATACTTATCGCCGTCCCCGGAGAATAAAATGATAACAGCAAAAACACAACTTTTCAGGAGAAATAAAAAACCGATAATTGTCTATAACTCGCAAAGCAATAGACGTAGAGAGATAAAAAAAGGCTCAGTGGTAGCTAATTTTTTAACCTTTTATTATGTTTCAAAATATTTTTAATAACTTTAAGAGAACTGAAGATAATTAAAATTTAAAAAGTTAGTAGCATTTGACTGAAATGTAAATTGACTAATACACACTTATCATTTTATTCTCGTTTATATTGGACATATGCATTAATGGATAATATCCAATGAACTTTTATTCTGGGGTTTTTTAAAAAACAATATTAGAGTAATCAACTTATTACATAAAAAGTGAAGACAATAAAAAGTAATAAAAATCAGTCTTCCTGATCATCATCGTGATCATAATGTACATGGTCATACGAATGGCGCCAAAACATATTTTTACGAGAATAAAATGATAATAGGCGTTCGTCATTATTTCGCCGTTTCTTTTTTCCGAGAATATTATTGTAAAAGTTATTACCACATAAAGAGTGAAGAAACTTTTTCGCTATCATATTACCTACTATCTTTTTTTTCTAGTATGAATATGTTCTGGGAAAAAGCAGTGAATATTATTGTAATATCTTATAACTTTGTGGATTACAGGAGAAAAATTACAAAAAAAATTGTATAGATGTATTAGGCTACGTAGGCTTCAAATATCTAATAACAATAAAACTATCGTAATGGCGATTATCATTTTATTCTCCGGGGACGGCGTTATTAGGTCATTAAGTAGTCGAGCGTTAGTTTAATACGAGTATTAGGGCGCCTGTTGTAATATTACGAATATACCATAACAATAAGAGCCTTTACAAAAGTCGTAGGCGCTATAAAAGTAAACTTTACTGTAACGCAGACAATAATAATATGAAATTAGTACATTTTATACCGGTAAAACAGTATAAAATACATTGAGTTGTTTTTTTTTTTTTATAATAATGATTTTTAATCATTCGTTACATAACATACATATTTTTATAAGTTAGACCAGAATAACATCACTTAAAAATATTCGCCTACTACATGAAAATAATATATTACGCATTTCTTAGGTCCTTTTACATCTTCACTTTGCTATCTATTTGGTACAATGTCTATAATAGTAGAATTTCAGTAATTTTCTGGTAATGCTACATTAAAAGATAGAAAACCGTCAACATCACGCATTTCCTTACAAGTAAATTTGGCAGATATTTGATGCCGGCCCGCCCATGGAGGCGTGAGTTTAAATTGTGCTGTTGCAAATTCACCTGGAGGTACGTTCTGAAAATAAAATAATTATGTCAGATTCATAATATAATTCCTACTTAATCCTACTTAAAAAAATCTTCAAAAAACGTCTTGATATATTTTAGATTTCACATATTTACTGTGTTACTATTAGCACTGATTTTATGAGTTTTTCCGAAAGCCTTTTTAAAATGAGCTTTTCTGTATTAAAAACACACCTAAGATCCTACCTATCAATTTAAGATAATTATATGTATAATATGTGACCTTACCTCACTGAGCTTAATTTTAAGCTGTTCTTCAAGTCCTGGCCCCTGAATCATGAATTTTCCATTCTTTAAAGGTATAGGCAGAGGATTTTCTACTTTAATATTCACTGTAAATTCCTGTTTCGATACGGGTTTACCGTCGATAGACATTTTAATATCGGGATTCCGAACTCGGAAGTCATCTTGTGCAAAGTAATCGAAGTTCCTATCGACAATTGTGGCTAAACATGCTATATTGAACGACGCCTGGAAAAAATATTAGTTAATTAGTAACTTTTTTTATATATTTTTCAAATTTGTCCTGTACTACTAAACTAAGTATATTTAATTGTTTGTTCGTTGATGAAAGTACTAAACTTTTTTAAATCTCTGAATATTGTAAAAAATATTCCCTAAAATCGTAAATATTAATTTCCTTAATTACCTGATCGACTAATCTTTTGTAATAGTCATCGAACGTAACCAGCATGTTTATTTTTTCCTTTGCCTCAGGCTTGATTACTATATCAAACTCGTCTCTCTTGACTGATTCCCCGGTTTTACCCCTATAGGTGACGGTGTCCACTCGAAGTACGCCCTTTACGTTGTGTTCATTAGTAGTTGAACGGTTCTTTATGTGTAAAACCTGAAAAATATTAAGTCATACATTACTGTACTAACTACTTCCATTTATTTATTTTTATACCGTAGGTACAGGTAAATTTATACAATATTTTCAATTCTGTTAACTACATATAAATTTAACATTTTAATAATACTTACGACTGAAAAGTCTTGTCCAATTTTGATATCATCTCTGAGTTCAAATTCGAAATAGACGTCGTTAAATACATCATTCAAATAATATCTCGCAAAAATACTTCCAGATTTCCGTAAAGCTTTCTCCATGGTTAAACGCTCCTCCTTCGTTCTTTCAGGGTATTTATAAGAGTCTGTTATATCCTAGAATATAATGAAGATACATGAATATTAGCATCAAATAGTTCCCTATTTCAGAATCATGATGGTATTAAAATACAGCTCCTTTTACAAATTACGAACAAAGTTAGAGATTGAAGTTGTTGCTTGCTACTATTAATCATTATTATTTAAATCGTAAAATAGGACTTTTATTTTACCTCTCTTTCCATTTTCCCAATAGCTTTAGTACAGATCTGTTGACCTATATAAGTGGTATCACGATCCATAAACTTCAACGGTTGAATTTCGCCTGAAAATTTCCATAACACCTGAAACGAGTAAAATTATTTGAATATTTTCCACTTGTGTCAATAAGTACTCATCCTACGAAACATTAACCTGATATTTAATTGTCCTGTCCATTATAATATTAATGGTATCATTATGACGGACGAAATAGTACTTATGTGTGTTGTTAAGTTAATAAATAATTAATTAACATTCAACGGGCTGGTCACAACAGAGTCAAGGAATAAAACATACCTGATCTGCATTAACTTCTGCAAACACGTATCCAGTGTCATACGGTTTTGGTAGTTCCCCATCGCGTACAGCCCTGAGAGACGCTGGGCCACATTGGTAGATCTTTTCGGATAGCTCCTGTGGCGTAGAGTCTATTGCTTGCCATCCACCATATTCTGGACCTAGGTCCGGCCGTTCCATCCATACCTGAAATTAAAACATTCTTTATACTTAATACCACCTGATAATTATTTATGATGATTTGAGCATATGTATACGACACGATGATATGAGATGCATGAAAATCTTTGGCACACTATAATACTGTATAAATGGATCGGAAGAATTTAATTAGTTGGAATGATACAGAAATAAAATAAAAAACAGTCTTTTATTTTTTTGTATTTTTCGAAACGTGTGTAAACATGTACTCGTAGGTAACAAAGATGTTAACGGGCTTATGAAAACAAAGAAATCCACTGACGATATCATTAACCTTTTAGTGTCCCATAAAAAAGTGTAGTTTTATTGTCATTGCGCAAATTTTAAGCTCTATCATCACACCAGAATAACTCACCTCATTCCACACGTGGTAGTTCCATATGGAATCATTGGTATATTCATTCAAAGTGTTTCCATCTTCGTCCTTGATGACATCGACTGTTAAGCTGCCCTCGCTGTCATGAGCCGCGTTGAAGGCAGATACCGGTCTGCAGGGTATACCTAAAGCTCTGCAAACTAAAAGCAATAGATATTTAGCTACCGAGTTTTTGGACATTTTTCCATAGAATTAATAGCATTTCAAGGCAATATTCACGATATGCATATTTAACTTGAATAATATTTATATTCGCATTACATAACAACTTTGGTTGTTTTTGATGTATGTAAGATTGTATTATTAGAAACATGACTCAACGTAGATACTAAAAAAGCAAAACGTGCATATCCTAGATTATTTGTATGATAGAGTGTAAACTTTACTACTTATATGGTTTACAGCAACTACTGTGACTAATATTAAACATTTAAAATGTCTTTGAACACTATGTAATATGGCTTTACTTGTTTCAATGACCATTTTCAACAACGTATTTGTAGGTCTCTAAGATTTATATATCGAACATCCGGGTTGAGACAAAAAAAATATTACATTAGGCTAGTCGGTCGACGGTCGTGTTTCAATTTCAACAGTTTCAACTCATACTCCTACAAAATTAATCTTGGACGCTACTCAACTCTAAAAAGACGTAACAATACAATTCATTAATGTAGATGCTTACTGGTTGTCAGAACTCCCGCGTAAACCCAGCATTGCGCGTACTTCACGGACTTTTTCTTCTCATAATATTTTTGGATTATACGTGATGAGCCGACCCAATCTAGGGGGTGTGTTCCACCGCTATAGTCACTAAGTTCCTTGGCCCAGTTACCAGCCAATACTCCATTATCGTCTTGTTCATTGATTGCAGCTGACAGAGCTCGCACTGTTATAATGGGATCGCTTCTTGCGCGGCCTTTGAGCTAAAAATGTAACATATAGATCATGGTTTTACTTATAATTCAAAACAAACAACATAATAATTGACTGACTCAATAAAATGTTATACGTATAAAGTTCTAGTTTTTAGTTCGCTCCGGGAATCGAACCATGAAATATCGGTTCTACGTTAGACGTTACGCACTGCTCCAGGGAGGCAATCTCATAATTAATTTAAATGATTGTGATAATGGTTGGATGATTGCGGCCGCCCGCGATGACATTTGATCCTAGATACACTGCAGTTCGTTTACATTGGATACAATCTAAGAAAGATAGGTACATATAATCGTACCTGACTAACGTTTCTGACTAGGTATAAAGCACATTCCAATACGTCCTTTTCGTACTGTGCGTACTTCCAGGGAGAGGGCTTCACGCGATTATAAACACCACGGAACATGAGACCACTCTCTTCTTCTACGTATTCTTCACGATGACTTTTACCTGTGAGAAAAGAAATATTTGAATACCGACCAATAAAAATATTCCATAAAGCTATGATTCGGCTTAAATTCCTGATACTTTACCTGGCATGTATACGGTATCATTTAAGCACCACGGATTAAATAAAACGTAGATCGGCAGTGGGTGCGTATAGCTCAAGGATCTGGTTCCGTTCAACTTGGTGTCAATATCGAGTCGCCAAGCGGCAACAATGCAGTTAGGCGATGGTGTCACGGCCACGATCAAGTGGGAATCCATTTGACCTTCATACACGGCATTCCATGGCCCAAATGATTCAGTTCCCTTTTCCAACAATGGAACAGCCACCGATGTATCATCGGACGGCCCACGCTTCTCGACATCTATAACAAAATGCATTCAATGAATAATCTTTAAATAAACGTTAATACTTGTACCGGCTCCAATACAAACGGAAAGCTCATACCTGACACGTAAAATATCAACGATATAGCATCTCTCTGGGCATCGTATGGTCTGTTGAAGAGAATATCGAGTTTAAAGGCTTGACCTCGTCTGACAACAAGACACTTGTCGACATCTCTGGTCATGAGGTTAAATTTACTCGTATGATGATTCTCGCCATTTGTTTCAATGCAAAAGTCGATTCCTTGCACTGCGAGGACACCATGTCTCGTACCGTCAATGACATCTGAAAATTATAACAGGATATTCAAATTAATATATACACCTGCATTGTTTGTTGATACTTATGCGGTAAATAATTGCGTATTAAATAATTTATTAGTAAGTGATCTGTTACATAATAATCACTTAAAAATAATGTTGTGCTCACTAATAATCTTACTATTTGAATATTTGGCAGGTATAAATATTTCTCATTCCAACTAGTTTACATTTGATTTCAATCAAACAGATCCTATAAACTCATTCATTAGCATCACTTAACAGGATTCGTCATCGATAAAAATTTTCATAGCTTATTTTGGCGGTTTGCCAAGTGATTTAACTGGCAGAATAAAAAAACCTCATAAACAATAGCTATTTCTAAAGTCATCACAATCTACATAAAGCTTTTAATTAGGGTTAAAAATCAATAAATTGGCAAATATTATTTTCATGGCCTAATTGCGTACCTGGCTGAAACGGAACTATGGTGTACTTGCGTTTGTTTCCAAAATAATACCTCCACAAGTTCTTAATGTACTCCATAGCTAATTATCTATTAGAACGCATACTGTTATAAATCACAGTGAATACCTACGAATCACTCAAATATTGCGGCCCGGCTTATTTCGTATGTTTGCAGTACACAGGAGCGAGCTAATTGTTAAAACAAACGTGCTATTCCTTGAGAATACCGTCATGGACTGTGGAAGCCGGCATAAAACTCTATCTATAATAGTCCTACAGCATTCAACTGGGTAGATGATGTCATAAAGCAAAGAACGAGAAAAGCTAAGATAGGTAATACATTTGCAATGACGGATTCAAAGAGCCTTGGTCATATACACTATAGACTTCCTTTGAAAAATACCCAAATTCGTAATTCTTCACAGCATCCATTGTGACTAAAGTAAATAAAGGCGTCCTGCACACATTTGGGTCATATTTTTCTTGGAATGATGATATTTTCTACAGATTCATTTTCAACTGTCAAGAAATACTATTAAATGTGTAAATCATTAGACCCTATATTATTTATGACTCGCTACTACAATCATTTGACAATGAGATCACCGAGAAGTGAGACCCAATAATGTATTCTGTCACGGTTGAACTTTACTCTGAAATGTCCTAGTAGGTGATAATTAATTACACGTTTTGACCTTAACGGGAATGCTGATTGGTAAATTGATTTAAATTGTTCTATTACACTGTTTCCCAGTAGGTACTATCATTTTCTCTAGTTATAGTAACAACGAAACACAACCCCATATTAATGTAAATTATAAATACTTTTGTAGATTTCAAAACACGTAAGTATTTCCGCCTTTGTGAGAAAACTTACATAAATGAGTGTATTAAAACTTTGAAATGGTAAGCCATTTACGAAAAGTTCAATAACAAATAAAACATACAGAAGAATAATTATTCTATAAACTTAATATAGAAAATAATGATTAGCGACAGCCATGACATCGATTAATTAA
>CAJQZM010027764.1:0-19108 GCA_907164665.1 Colias nastes | reverse complement strand
AAAAACCATTCTCACCCAGTCAAAAAGGCTAAATAAATAAATAAATATGTAGTATAAAACAAAGTCGCTTTCTCTGTCCCCATGTATGCTTAAATCTTTAAAACTACGCAAGGGAATTTGATGCGTTTTTTTTTATGAGAGCGATTCAAGAGAAAGGTTTTAGTATATAATTTATTAACTTTTAGACAAAGCGAGCGAAGCCACGGGCAGAAAGCTAGTAAGTATATAAATATAAAATAATATAATGTGAAATTAAAGCATTAAATAGAACTGCGGATTTATTATTTTAGCGTGTAACGTGGTTAATATACTTAATTACACACGGGATTACACATTGTTATGTATTATTAACATGTTAATAGGCAAGCTGCGATTTTTATCTCACTATGAACTGTATTGAAATGGACTTTTCATAAAAAAAGTGAGAAATATGCTTTAATTTGTAAATTTTAAATTTGTTACTCTCTTGGAAGGAGTAATAACAAAGAGAAGAAGAACAAGAAAATTATTATTAAAATATCATGCACATATAAACAGTAAGACATTGGACAAAAAAATTGGTCAAATTTACAGTTCTTTACACAATATAATATAAACAGAGAGACAAATCATGAAAATTTTAATAAAATAACTTACTCCTAGGCCTTTGTAAATGCACAGCCACCAGGGGACTAAGATAACCCTCTTGGTTAGTATACGGGAAGTAATATCCCGGGAACCCTCTGTACGGTAAGTATTGTATGGGACCAATGTTCTCCCGGTCAGCTGGGTTCTCACCCTGGCATGATACCCATACCATGTTCAGCTACAATCGTTAAAAATAATTATAAAAAAATTTATCAAACGTTTATAATTAAGCTTTTATATAATTTCATATGTTTTTTTATTAAATATATTTATTTATTATGCTCGTATTTCATCTTTCATTTTCGATCTTTCTTGTGTGAGGGAATGAAATAAAGTATTTAATAATATTACTTATGTCCTGGTCTAAAAAGAAAAGTTTTGTGTGGATGGATTTACACGTGTTTAAAACCTAAATAAACTGCTCGATATTGGGGATTAAACAACGCTAATGAGACTTCATTTGTCGACCACATAATTATGAATTAAACCAAAAATAGCTTTAAATAAAATAAAACTCACATAATTTTTATCATACGCAGTCATGTTCCGAATATGGTCCTTCAAGTCATCTGGCATGGCTTCAGGCAACGTATCCGCGCTGTCATAGAAAGCGGGTTTCCAGCCATATATTTTGTTTAACTTCAGGAATACACAGGGTGTAGATTTATGGTATGCGAAGTTATTATCTTCTACACAAGGGCCCCAAGCACTAATGTCTACGTCACAGACTTTACCGGCAGGGGGCGGTAGTTTGAAGTCACAGTTGTGGATATTTTGACCCGCGATTGTCTTCTTACCGTCGCGTTTGTAGGCTGCGAAGGGTTAAACATACAATTTCATTCAGATTCTTTATGGTCGGGGTAATAGTTGTAGGCAAAATAAAATGTCTTTTGGATTTGCAGCAGTGTACAATAATTTATTAATTGATTTGATACACAAATTAAGTTATCCTACAATTTAAATTCGAGTTGTCACATAATCTGCACCTATCTTCCCATCATCAACAAATAAAAAATGTTACAAAATTTTAATCGCATCTGCTGCATTCCACCTGCATTCCAAACCTTATGTTAAAAGTAATGATGAAAATTTGCATCTACAACTAACCTTTCAAAAACGTGGACAGCTCGTTAACCCAAAGCTGGTAACTGCCCGGATCGTTGCCCCTGTACCATATGACACTACTAGCGACCTCTGGTGGGGTGGGGCGGAACCCCAGCCCCGGGTTGGTGCCGATGATGGAGCTCTCCAGCTGCCAGCGCGGTTGTCTCGCGTCCAACATTTGGAGGAACGTCCACATACATATAACGACTAGGAGCGCGAGCGCCGCGTAGAATATGAAGTAGAATAACGCGATTTTTGCTGCAATTAATGTGATTTTTGAGACATGGTTTCATTAAGTGATGATAAGACTGGTGACTGGTCGTAATTTTTTGATTCAATAGTTGTTATAATTGGTAAAAACCTTTTTAAAGCAAAGCAAAGGAAATTCAAGTTCATTGTGTTTCGTCAACTTAAAAAAATATCACTGTCGTAGCATGAACAAATATCAGCTGATAGTAACCGCAAGAAAATACAATTAAATAAACAAACAAATAAAAATATACACTACATCTTAAACTTACGCCCGTGATACACTATGTCATAATTAGTTAAGTTGTTAACAAATGTGTTTGTATTGGGTGTCTTGTAGAGAGAGTTCCCCATAAACTAGTTTTATTCTCTGTTTCAAAAAGTTATACTATCCTATATCAACTAAACTATGTTAATAAATATCATACTTGGTCCAAGTGGTATTAAATCCTTTATTGTGACATCATTGCTAGTCAGGCGAAATTGTAAGGATGCAGACGTTTAACTTACATTATGTGGGGTTATTATATCTGGTTTAGGCCGAATTTGATTAGCAAGAGCCAAATAATATTATGTAGAGTCAAGTCAAAGTACGAACTTTTGTTCAGATTTCAAACTTACTAGTCATGTAAATGTGAATGAAATGGAATGAAGATGGACAAAAGGTTACGCATAACGTATGGTGTAAATGATACCTACACATACCTAGTTTAATCTTCATTTTCCCTATTAAAGTGAGAAGGCTTACTAGCTACTCTACATATGTACCTACATTATAAATACAATCTTCCAAATTATACTTATGACTGGATACAAAAAGATCTGTATCCAGATAGGTAGAGTACCAACGTATTTTACGTCATAAAGTTTTTGGGCAAGTCCCCAAACCAAAGACTTCAAAAACTAAATCATTATTACAGTTTGAAGTACTACAGAAGCTAAAACTAGAAGTTGTACTATAGCTATAGAACATGACAACGGTCCAGTGGCCGGTGAGGCAGGATGTGACAATGAGACCAATTCGCCGCGACGCTTCCGCCCGGGGGCGTCTTGCGGACCTTGGCTGCTCTTTTACTAATGGACCACGGGTTTTTGAGATTATGACTCAAGATTTTAACATCTGTTCTTGAGCCCTATTTTTCAAGTCTGGTTGTAACGGAATTTCCCTTTTTTGCAAAAATTTATAAATGTTAAGTTTCATTTTTTAAATTTGTAATATGATAAAGAATAAAAGGTGAGGAGTATAAAGATTGGGAATAATTATTAATTCTGAGGTCATTTTATAACATATTGGATTGGACTTTTTCTTATCAGGATTGTTTTCCATTATGTAGATATTAAATTCAGATAAGAAATAGCACCAACAGTTATAAAATAACTATAATTTCCCGTACTAATAATATTGTAATCAAGTGGAGAAAAAAAAATAAAGCTATCTTCGATCGACGCTAGCAATAAGTCGCTAAATCAAGTTGCACCTATGGCTACCAAATTCTTCGCTTAACAATAAAATTGTTAGGTACTAATATAATATTTAATGTATTTTTGTGTCCTCATATTTCCCATAATATGTACGAATGTGTTGGTGATATTACCAAAAAGGCACAATGCAGAATTATATGCCGTATCTGTACATTTCTGTCTCAATCTACAATACCTTAAATCACTAATACTTACACCAGCTAGCCGCCGTGCGGCCGCAGAACTGCCTCGTCTTCGGGTTCCATATGAACCTCTTCATCAGCTGACTCTTGGTGAGCGGCGGTTCCTTCTCTCGGTAGTACAGGTTGAACCGCTCCAAGCTGGTCAGGTCAGAGGGGCGCTTTTTGACCGTCATTTTGGATGTTTTTTAACAACTGTTTCAAAAAATTTCAGGGCATTAAATTGTGTTGTACAACCGTTGAAGTTATCATGCCTCTACTTATACACAGTAAAGTTTATTTTTACTTATTCGATAATAGTATCTTCAAAGTCGTACATTTAAGGATTGCAAATCTATAGGTGTTGTGATAGCTGTCCTATTCACCTCTATACCTGGTGATGATAGCTCACCATCAGGTGACCCACCAGTTCCTTTAACGACTACGATGTAAAAAAAAAATCGTTCAAACTCAATATCTATTACTATAACGTTTTAAAATACTTTATTAACTTGAGCATTTATGCCGTCAGTTTGGACAAGAAAAATTAATAAAAAGAAATAAAAAACAAGTGGAATATTTGGACTTACGTAGTATATCTGCGAGACAGACGCGGTCCACAGTGCACGGGCCGCGGCAAATGCGCCCGCGCATTCGTACACCGACGCAGGATAATGGGATGGCTTCATGCAATGACATCATATCGCGTGTATTTCATGATTTATTACTTTATTTTGTTATGGATGATTGAAGGGAAGCTGTTATTCTGATTGCAGGAAAAAGAGGTATTCTATGCCCTTACGAAAACTGTGGTGTTGGCGCATTTTGCATAGGTTCTTCTGTAAATACAAAAACCATCTGTAAAACAATCTGTCTTTTTTGATACAAGATATGGAACATAATTTACCAATGATTTAAAACACATTTAATTTAATTTCTTCTCTTCTACTGCCTCATAATAGTTGTATAATTTCATGATTCTAGTACTATTTTCCGTACGTCCGTTAAATTTTCTTTTTGCGTATTAACAATATTTTACACTGTCTCACTACTACATAACACCGTCCCTGTCCCCCTGGCGGCATCAGGGCTAACTATTAGCGGGAGGTGACTCCTAATAGTTTCAGATTCCCTTTAATTATCTTTACCTCGCACGCTGAATGGTCTGAGTAAGCACATCCCGTGACATTATCTGCGATTTAACTAGAAGATTGAAAAAAAAATGGCCAAGGAATTTTACGATTAAATATTGTATGAGCATTTGTTTATAAATAGGTATACGTATTAAACTGATCGAAAGTATTAATTATTACAAGTCAAAATAAATGATATTAAACAGAACTGCCTGGCTCTTTCTTCTACCGAAAGATCATTATTCAATTTGTGGTAGAGCACGCTATCTATACCTTGAAATGGAAGAAAAACAATAGGTACATAAACTAGGAGAAAAGTACATTTAGATATGTTTTTGATGACTACAATATAATAACTACTATTTTAATATCATATTAGCAAAGATAAATTTAGCTAAAATATGGTTAAGTAGTTACTGAGATAACATTAAACAAAATTACAACCGGTGAATCACCATTTTAAAAATCGTTAAAAAATTAGTACGCCCTTCGTAATTAGTATTGATATCACACGCCAATTCAATCTGCTGCCAATTTGTAACCTGTTTTATATTTTATTTAATCTTATCCTCATTACAAACCAATCTTAAAAATCAAATTACATGAACGCACAAATCAGCTTCCGCGAATCGAAACGGGGTTAACTTAATAAATCGTTATTCGACAATGATCCAACATCTTTTATTGTAATGGAATAAAAAATACGCGCAGGGATTGCCTTCGGCTGAGCGTCAATCAGTGGCTAGTGGTGGGTGCTGTCGATGAAGTTTTATCGATACGGTTATTTCGCTATTCAGAAAAAATAAGCATTTAACGCATTCGTATTATAAATGTGCAAGTTGAATATTTATTTGCATTTTTTTGTTTGTTATATATTTGTAATCGAATCATTCAGTGATTTGAATGATCAAATTTTCTGCTCTTACTTTAAATACAATAAATATTATGTATTATAAATGTTTAAGTGATTCTTTTCTATTGACTACTTATAAGTAATATAATCTATTCACCTATAGGTGAATAGATTAGCTCTACACAATATACTCTAAGAGTTTGACGACTTACTTTGCCCGATTGTTAACACAAAAATATTTTGTCATTTTCTTCATTTTTTATAAATTAAATGTATCGGATATCGATAAATCAACAGCGCAACACTACACTCATATAGCGGGACTGTAGACCACAGGGTGAGATATTTCGCGCACCGCCTCCTCGATCACTTGTACACATCACTCACTACTACGGAACCTCTTGTAATTGCATTAGGGTTGTACCTCGATGACTTTTTTTTTTAGAATATAAATGTCGATTGAGACGATTTTAGTTTGTAGGTAATGCATATGCGACAATATCATTCATGTATGTTATTTTATTAAAAAAGTATTAGAATAGTTATTTTAACTATACTATATTATAATATTAATATTAAAATACAGATGCAGAACTGACTTTGAATAAAATAAATCTAAATACATAAATATATTAGTAACTCACACTGTTTTGTAATTTTAAAAGTTAAGTTATTACCCACCAATACTTTAATTAATATATGAATATCTTTTAATTCATATTATTTTTAACTAATCACTAATTATTGAACATACATGCCAAATTTAATTTTTTTAATTTAATTTTGCATCTTTGGCAGCCCTATAAATGATTTTACAGCGAGACACAGGCTCTATCTTGCCGCTGAGTTGCATATAAAAGCTTGTCCTTGGAACTTTTCGGCAACTTTGGAGCTTTCAGTCAACCAACATGGAAGTGAAGTACAGCATTTCTTTTATTGTAAGTTTTTTTATTTTCCTATACTTGAGCAAAAAAAAATCCTTAAAATAATATAATATGGGGATGAACATGGCATTATAAATATGTTTTGGCATTTTATTTGTGGTGTTATATGATTTTAACCGTACAATCTTTCTTTACGGAGAAAAACTACAAAAAAACTTTTTTCTTCACTAAGTTCTCTCTCGTTTGATATGCGTTGTTGTACAATACTTTTTTTAACTCAATATTTATTTTATTTTGTGAATTGAAGTATATTTACAATAAATGTTATATTTCTATAAAAAATGGTGTGTGTGGACGGCTTGAAGAGCAGTCCACACGACTGGAGTCGTGACACAAATAATATTTAATTCATATAGATGTTCTGCATATTTTTTGTATTTAAATATTAAACAAATAAAATATAGTATACTGTATAGTATAGTAAAACTATAGCATAGTACTGTGAGTTTAATCCACTACAATGCATGATTCTTGGTTATGAGTGAAGTGTATATTGTATAGTTTTACCATTTTTGCCTTTGCAAAAATCATTATAGTGAAATGATGTTGTGCAGTTTGAGCCACATAATAATAAATGATACCTACAGAAGCATCGAGACGCGCAATAACTAATTCAATAGCGATTCTTGCAACTAAGCTACAAAGTACAATTTAGGTCGCAAAAAACATTCCGATCCTAATACGATATTGAGCGAATGGTCACTACATATAATCATAACTTTTTCTAAATATCTCTCGATTTCATCGGATTTGATTATAAAACCCATGTCTATTACTATATTCATATTTACCAACGTTTTTGTTTCAGATCATAGCCTTCATAGCCCTTCGTGACGTCACCGCGACAGCAACAACGAAAGATGTAAGAACAGGAGGACTTCTCAAGCCGCAGGCTGAGAAAATCATCAACGGGGTCATTGACATCGTACAGAGCCACAAGAACAAGCCGCAACAGAACCAATATCAAAACTACCCACAATATCCACAACAATGGAACTCCCAAGCGAATTATCAAAACGGGAATTTCCAAAACGGTTTCAACTCCCAAACTCAGTATCAAGGACAATTCAACGGACAGGGCCAATATAACTATCAGAACGGATACAATCAAGCTGGAAATTTTGCCCAAAACAACAATTACCAAGGATTCTCTGCACCTAGCCAGGGTTTTAGCACGCAAGGTCAAAACCAGCAGTACCAGATAGTTTACCAGAATACACCAAATCAGTTTGGTCAAGCGACCAACGTTGCTCAAACTGTGTCTGGGCAGAATGGCCAATATTATGGTACGACACAGGCTGTAAGTCAGCAAGGAAGTACAGGACAATATCAAGGAAATGGGCAATACCAAGGATCTGGTCAGTACCAGGGCAACAATGGTCATTACCAGGGCAGCACAGGGCAGTACCAGGGTAATGGACAGTATCAGGGCAGTTCTGGGCATTACCAGGGCAACGAAAGTGGAACCATTAATGGACAAGGTTTCCTAGTACCTAATAACCAGGGACAAGGCCCTACTTGCGTTTGTCAGGCGTGGACCAAACCACAATCTGATGTATTGAGTGATGCACCACTCCCAGATAAAGTAGAAAAAGCAGGAGATCCCATGCAGCAGGCTAGACTTATGTAATATGTCTGTTATCTAACTCCATTCAAGTTGACAAAGAACTTAACTTCACTGGAGTTGATTTTACATTTTTTAGCGCCTGGTGAAATAAAATAGTTGAATGTATTTTGTTAACTGGAGCTAAGAGAAATATTTCAGGCGTATTTTATATCTATTGTATTGTAGAGCGTATTGTATTTGAATAAATTTATAGCTTTATATTTGATTTTTCATTTCTGACACAATAAAAAAAGAGTTATGGCTGCATACATAATTACTGTAAGACTTAAATATTTAAAAAGTTCTCCGAAGCCATTTCACACTAATAAAATACCTATCTAGATATCTTTCATAATTATTATATGTACAAAATCGAATAAAATATTATTTCAGTATGAATTATTTTTAATCGGTTTAAGACGACTTTTTATAATATAACTGCCCAGTTATTATAAAGTCTATCTAAAAATACATTTTAGCAATAGTAAATTTTAACCTACAGTAATTGTTGTGTGTTCCTCGTTTAAAAAGTAATTAAATTAAAAAGGATTTCCATAAATAGAAACTAAATGAATAGAATCATGTAAGCAGTAGGTAATACTAAAAATAACACATAGTTAATAACGCGAAAAGTGCACAATGTGTCAGAATTAGGTTTCGAAATCGTCAATAATGTAAACTCAATATTCATATTTCTATGTACATGTCTAGGCCGATAACCTATGATCCTGCTATGCCTAACAAACTTAAAGAAAATGCCTATCTTAAAATAGCACCTTATGTCGTCTATATATAGAGAACATGGCAGCATATACTCTAAAGATTGTAGCCTAATTCAGCGTCCAACATAACATGAGCTCTCACGCCTTTTCCATAGTGCGGAAAATTGATCGGACCGTACTGGTACATCGGAAAAGCGGGGTCTTGCGCTCTGGTTTCGGGTAGCGAGATGCGCGCGCAGCGTTACGCAATCGTTACGTAAGAGGGACAGAGGGTTGCAGAGGGTACGTCGGGGTGAGGGGCGCGAGCGGCGGGAGGGTCGAAGGCGCTGGCAATCGATTCTGCACCGCAGTCCGGCTCGGCGTTCGACCATGGCAGACAAGACAAAAGTAACCGAACAGTATTATGCTCCACCACCTGATCTAGGAAAATGGGAGGGCTTCAGGATCTTCATCTACAACTCGGAGACGGGGCAGGTGCTGGGCCGCACGGGGTCGAGCTGGGGTGAGTACCGCATCATGTTACGTGACGGTCTTTTGGAGGGAAAATCGATTATTGATTGGCAATGCGCAACTGAAAATTGTAATAGATTCTTAATGGGAACGATAGATGCATTTTATTGTTAATGTTTTATTAATAGGATGGGCGTAGATATAGCTACCCTGTTACGTAACATAACTTAATTCGGGAATAAAGCGCTATGCTATTAATAAATGCCATCCCTTTTAGATAAGTTATTTGTTGCCATTTTCAGTGAGGTTTCACTAACAAATAATAGTTACCTACCTGAAATAATATTTCAGTATTGCCAATCTTTCATGTACATCATCATTGACTCGTATGTGCCTACGTAGAATTAAAACCAAAAATAAAAAATAAACTTAATGGCTATAATAGTTCGTTATAATCATTAAAAAGTAAGCTATTTAATTGTATCGCGTTGCGCGTGCGCATCATTGTCACCGGAAATCACACAATTGCGCGAGATAAGCGCACAATAATGAAACAAATTAACATATTCCTAACTGATACATTTATCATGTAATTTATTTATTTATTATTCAAATATAATTTTCACAAGGATAATTTTTCAGTGCATCATGATATGAAAGTTGCAGCATAAACTATTGTACAATTAAGAGCGTAATAAAACAATAAATCTCAAGCGTTTTCATTAAAAACTAAAGCTAAACTAATTCAAACTATCTGTACTGCAAATAGCTATGATAATTAGATTACTTAATTAATATTGCTCTACTGCCAGCCTTAACATCTAAACCACAAACTTGAAGTCTATAATTGTTTCTAAATTTGACAGTTCTTATATGCGTGAAATGTCATGTCATAAGTCACTAACATATATTATGTTAAGTATGCTCTAAACACCAGAAATCTGTCGCCAGAGTATCTAAGAGAATATTTTAAAATTCTGTAAATCAATACGGATGAGTGAAATTGTCACATAAGTATTGGATGGAAAATAGTTAAAAAGCATGTATGCCTTCTTCCTAGCTTCTACCATCAGACAATCAGTAGATACGTGACTCTACATAGAAATCTTTCTGAGGAAACTGAACAATTTCTATCAATAAACTATTGAGATGATTAGGAATATATACCTACTTACCACAGATTACTAAAAAGTTGGTACATGACCTGTACATGAACCCTGCATAAAATTTACAACAGGTATTTGCATAAAATGTACATATTTTAGATCTAAATTAACTTGCTTACTATTTGATGAGGAACACTGTCCCTAGAGATACAATGTAATTTAATATACAAATTATAATCAACGTTCAAAATTTGAACTTTAACCTAATGATAAATTAAAATTCTTCTTCATTAAAGATAGCTAAACACGATATACGTATCAAGTGGTTTTAGAATCAATCATCATTAGAAATAATCTTTACTATTATTACTTACTAACGGCAAATAAAAAAATATTCGGTTTAGAAAAGTACAGGGAATATTAAAAAATTATACGAGAAAAAACTGTTATAATTTAAATGAAAAATACATGATAGTTGTAACAAAGTTAACGTCATGAGATTGGTAACGTGGGATACCTTACAGGGATTAAGGCTTTACAGTCAAAGCACTGAAGAAACCTATTAACGTTGAATATTATATAACGTTAAATATGTGATTAGCTGTAGCCCGCGGTTTTGCCTTTTTTAATGGAGGATAAGAAACTGAAATATTTCAATATGTCGATAATTTATGGACGAGTATGGACGAGATTATAAATGGCAATTTGCAAAATGCAAATTACATAATTTGCGGTTAAATCATTTTAATAAGTATTCTTTGATTTCTACATTTCTCGAAGAGTAGAAAAAACCGGAACTGTAAAAAATTATATCAACATATTTTTAAAAACTTTACAAAACCATAAATTCCCAGAAATGAATAAAACTTTAAAGTATAAGTAGTGAAATAATTATTGTCTAAAACACTATAATTATTAATTTGCTTGCATAGATAGTTAATAACAATATTTCAAGACCTTTGTATTAATAAACAACACTAATTATGAATGGTCATAAACACGTGTCTTAGCATCAATGTGTTAAGGAAAACCATGTCAAGATTTTTCATTAACAATTATTAGTAGGTATGTACTTAGTATTGGAGTTACTTATGTATTGCATACATTGTTAAAAAGAGATGGTTTAACTTTTTACTGATTTTCGGAGATCGTTGAAGATTTGTTATTTGGAGAGCACTTTTTTTTAATTAAAATAACTGAAACAGGCTCTCATTAGGGACGATTTAAAATTAAATAAAAAAAAAAACCTATTGAATGTTGAAATGAATAGAGTTATAACTTATAATAATGGTTTTAAATGTAGTTAAAATTTAAAATCATGTTTTGAATTTACATATAAGACGATAACTGGAATAAACGTAATGCTTTGATAATATTTATATGTTTTAGTCTATGAAATAAAACAACATCATAAAATAAATGAGTATATAGTTATGGAATAGTTAAACCAACATAATAAATGTGCATTCAACAATGTTTTTCTTGGTATCAATTTCACAAATGTCACTCTTACTGATTGATTTGTACTACCTATTAACGAACACTACTGCCATTTGCACACTATTCGTTAATTACAACTCTAATACTTTGAGTTAGGGTTCTAATTAGAGTAACATTTGCTAAGTATGGTCATTGGATGCACTATTTTGATAAATCAGTAGAATTGTGTTAGTAACAATGATATTCTGGATATCTCGAGAAAAATTACAGAATAGAGGATAGTTAAGATCCGAATTTTTTTTTATCTACTCTTTAATACACTAATTGGATTAATTTCTATGAGTAGGTACTTTAAACTCCTCTGAGGAGAAATATAACATTAATACTTTCTATGAATTTGAAGTGTACGGTGGTATTTTCTAAAATGTAGAGCCAACTTTGATATGTTTTTTGTTAAAAACATTTTATATGTTTGATATTATAAAATATATAAAATTAATTCATAATGTATTTTTGTGATTGAATGTAGAGCCCATCTAGTACCTAATAAACATTGAAACGTAAGAACAATGATACTTTATTGGGCCTTATTTGAATTTATATTGTGCATCTATAATTTAATTATATCCAATAGTCATGATCATTCAAGAATCTACGTCCTCAAATAAATATTTATAATTGGTTTCTACAACCATCATTATTAACGATTTTATTAAAACTATTACAAATTTTTACGCGTTACTCTACTTTAAGACAAATGTAGACATTATATTTTGCCTTCAATTTCCTTAAAGCCTGGTGGCAAGACTGGGGTTTTATGTAATTTTGCGTAGTCCTTTGTCACAGGGTCTGAAAATCTAGGCTTTGCATCGGTAACCTATTTGTGGAGCAGCAATGGCCTTGGATCGATTGGAGCCGCGCGCAGCCGAGTCGGCGCACCAGCGCGACCTTTGTGATTGTCCTACTTCTACCTGCCCATACACTGTTTATGATCTTTAGTTGGGAATATTTTATGGATCCATCATAAAACAGCATGACTTAGTATGCTATGGTGATTTATGAATTTAAAGGATCAAGTTTCAAGGCTGTAAACAATATTTTCCCTACTTATTCGTTCATCTCTGATAATCATTAAAAGTGTTAGAATAATTCGCTTCGCTAAACTACTATGAATTGTCTGCTATCTCGAAAATATAGTTCTTCTTTATATATTATCTTTTGTAAGACAATCAAAATGGATTGTATGGAAAAGGCTTTTCTTTAAATTGCTATTGTAGCTTATATATTATTCAACGGAACCGAAAATGTTCTGACAATAGGGAAAATAGATGAAATATTTCTCTTTAGAGAGAGGTTTTCATCGTGTAACTGTCAATCGATTGCCTATTTAGGGAAATGGGAGGATAAAATGCTACAGATGCTTTTCTTCTCTATCTATCTTCTTTTACCTATGTATTATGATTGAAAACTCTATATTCTATTTATATTATCTACAAATCTTATCATAATGCCATTAACGTACTATTAAGAAATTATGCACTCATTTTATCGTAATCTATCTCACTGCAGTTAGTATAATTTACTAGACTGCGTCTCTCTTTATCATTTATTCTGAGAAGTGCTCTTGAGTGGGTATATTGTTTAAAAATTTGCATATAGACAAACATTGAAACACAAAGAACTTAAAGAACCAATATAAAAAAAGTAGGAGCTCTTCAGGGAGCATTAAGACGTAGGTATTCACAATTTTATTAGCTGATATCTTAATGGTTAATTCTATTCAATATGTATGTTTCACGTTTATTGTTATGTATTCGTTTGCAGATAGTGACAGGTGCACAGTGCACCACGTTGATCCAATATTTCAGAGACACGTGATTTATAAATATCGTTGAATGGATTCCAATTGTGTGAAATAACTTCCAGAGTCATATTTCAATCTATACTAGAAGTATTTTCACTAAAGTTTTTAAATAGTCACTTTATTTTCATCTTACTGCCTTTTATAGAATTAATTTTTAGATCATTCCGATTTGATAATAGCGTTCCTGCAATTTGGTTGATAGAAATTATTAAAGGCAACGACTTCTGCACTATAATATCAAGTTAACATATGCAAGGGATAGCTATTTACTAATAACTGATATTATCCTATCATACTACCCTTATTATTATGCTGAAAATTATCATAATTTGAATTACAGTGTAACTTTTAATATAAAATATAAGTATACTATACCTACCCTAGGTGCACATATGATATGATTCATTGGTTTTCCTGATGCACCATATAGGTACCGCATTATTGTACGCATGCGCACACTTTATGACCTAGGTTGACCTAAAATACTAGGTTTATAGTATCTAGCAGGCGTGTGCTCTATCGAAGCGCTCATCTGTATTTCATTTCTATACATATAAATTGCTATGGAATCCATACTAATATTATAAATGCGAAAGTAACTCTGTCTGTCTGTCTGTTACTCAATCACGCCTAAACTACTGAACCAATTTGCATGAAATTTGGTATGGAGATATTTTGATACCCGAGAAAGGACATAGGCTACCTTTAATTGCGAAATATGTACCACGGGCGAAGCCGGGGCGGACCACTAGTATAAAATATTTTTTGAAAAGGAAAATAAATTACAATAGCTTTTTTACATAAATGCATTCTGCAACTTTCACGCAACAATTTTCGCAATCAAGAGCATAGTTATGCATCATGCATTAGTATGAACTTTCGAAGGATCTGAGAATATCATTAATGGAAACTTTAGGCATTGTGAGTATATTAAATTATTATGTGGACTTGATTAAGAGGAACGAATTACATTTTTTTTAAATCCAAACGGACAAACGTAAAGATATACGTTATTTTTCCAGAAGATATTTTATTCGAAACTATACCCTTTAAAGATCCAGCCATCCCTTGGTCTCATAGATATTAGATGGTTAACAAGCGCATTTTAATTAGCAACTCTAATTATCACGAAACTGGAACAGCTATATTTGTCCTCGCTTCATCACCGTGAAGTATATATAATATGTATTTGGAAGTATTTATAGTGTAACATGATTTTGATTTATGGCCAACAGAATTAATATAGAATTAGATAATAGATGGAACTACACTGGATAATACAAAATCTATCTTTAATCATGTCACATGTGTCCTTTTTGCAAAAAAAAAAACGATATCATGAGTTATCATAAATCGTTGCCGGAAGTCGAAACTGCCTATAAGATACGAGATGACCCAATATGTATAAATTTGCAATCACTTTTTATGTTCATACATTTATATGCTCCACTATAACTCGGTCAATGTTCTGTTGACAATTACTATCCATGAACATCATCGTTTAGAGACAATTACATTATTGAGACTGGTCAATGGGCACGCAAATTCGTTCCCATTTTGTCTCTAGATACTGTTTATTTACACCGAAATTGATGTGGTATAGGTTCAATTGATTCGAGTTGATGTAATTAGAAATGGTTTTGGTTGGTTTTAATCTAAATTTTATGAAAAAGGTCTAGGTGTAATAGGCACAGTATTAAACATTTGTTTAGAAGTTAATCGTCATTTAATAAAACAATTAATGACGGATGCAATTTTGAGAGTGAATTCACTCTCTTCCTTTGAACAATCTATTCATTATCTTTTTTATTTTACAGCAAAAATCCTCTTGTTCTACCTGATCTTCTATGCGATACTGGTGGGCTTCTTCGCCGCCATGCTGGCGATCTTCTACCAGACCCTTGACTCTAAGATGCCCAAATGGCAGATGGAAAGTTCCCTGATTGGCAACAATCCTGGTAAGCCTGCTTCTGCTATTTTTATAAAAATTTTACCTTAGTGCGTAACATTATAGTTCACGATAAGTTATTAGGTAGAGGTACTCGTTTTATTTTCTACTTGAATACTAACTTCATTTCTCTATTTGAATACATATTTTATATGTAAATACTTATAAATTATTTAAACAAACAAACTTATAAATTATTTAAATAAATTATTTTAACAAGCTCAACAGAATATATCCAGGTGTGAAATCGACCGTGAATGAAATTAATTGGATTTCTTTAATGTGTTCAGCACAAAGTTTTATTGTTTATTAAATATAATCAATGTCCCCGTTTACAGGCTTAGGTTTCCGCCCCATGCCCGAAGCAGCTAACGTCGAGAGTACTCTGATCTACTACAGGGCTAATGACAAGGGCTCCGTGCTCAGATGGGCCCAAGTGATCGACGAATTCCTTGACCGTAAGTTTGTATATAAATCAAATTATTAAAAAAAATGTTTCTAAGGTTGTAATTAAGACTAATTTATTAACCATTTTGATCTATTTAAACCTGGGTGAAACCGGAGAGCTAGTTTAACAAGCAATTGATGTATCGTTAATTATAATCTGGAAAAAATTCTGTTCTATGATCATGAGAGCTGTGTCGTATTTCTATTGTATGTTGAGTTGTTTGCGTTAAATATTTAGAAGACGACGGTCTTTTGAAGTGAAACTTCTTTAGGCGCGTTGAGAGTAAAATTTCGAGTAAATATAGTAAAATTTCGAGTAAATATAGTAAAATTTCACATTGCATGTAAAAATAAGTCAAGTGACGACATTTATGTTAATAATTAAACCCTCATTTAAAAAAAAAATAAAAAAATGCACTAATAATGTTTTCCTTACTTCCAGAATACCGTAAGAAGGGCAGTGGCAGTGGTGAGGCTTCTGGTGCTGAAAACCGCGTCCCCTGCACCCCCACCTCTGGCCCCGTGGGAGAGAACCAGGTCTGCGATGTGCCGGTAGACGACTTCCATCCTTGCACCTCCGCTAACCAGTATAACTATGAGGAGGGTGGACCATGCGTGTTCCTTAAACTGAACAAGGTAAAATTGCATCGATATTATGATCAAGTGTTTTTGTTCTTATTATTCGCACACAAAGTTCTTTCAGAAAGCTTAAGGCAAAATCCTACGTCTTCAAAGTTTAAACCAAATTGATGAATCGTACAATTCCTTCAATTTAAATTTTTTGGTCAGCAGTTGACTATCGAATTTCAAGTTTTACAAAAGCTTCTCGGAAACAAAAAATACAGAAGAAATTAATTCTTCATAACAAAAAAAAAATACCTTAGATAGTAAAGTCAAAATCGCAGTAAAAATGATAGGTAGGTAAATGAAGTAACGAACATAGCACGGAAAATTATCTAACTCTGTATAACTTCTACAGTTGATTAAAATTTATAAATTTTCAGATCTTCAACTGGACCCCGAACCCATACAACAACACGGACAGCTTACCTGACAAGATGCCCGAGGACCTGAAGCAACACATCAAGATGGTGGTAAGTAGCTTACGTTCATATATCCATCGAATTACAATAATTGAATCTCTTAAACACGTAACGAAATACAAAGCAAAAAGATTACTTGTGAAAGAAATTCTTGATGACCTTAAAAATTCCTTTGGCTTGGCATGGGCTTGTCTTTACCTAACCTATTATTATTATACTCATTTATCATGACTCCTGGAGGTGATCCAAAACAAAACATTTCAGTCCGGCAAGCCAGAAGCGAATACGGTGTGGGTGTCCTGCGAGGGAGAGAATCCAGCTGACGTGGAGAACATCGGACCGATTCAGTACATCCCGCGCCGTGGCTTCCCCAACTTCTACTACCCCTTCACCAACAAGGAGGGGTACTTGAGCCCGCTGGTCGCTGTGCTCTTCGAGAAGCCTAGGAGTAAGTTTTAAGCTTCTAATTTTACTAATCAGGACTGAGGATTATATCATTATATTTGTTAAAAAAAGTAGATGAATAATATGCTCATAAATAACATTACTGTTAAAAAATATAATTTTGGGTCGTCCTAGAGCTTGAAAACATCATATTAAATTAAGCTCCTCACATCTGAAGTATCCTTAATTTCATCCCATAATTTTTTTTTTCGGTTATCCTAATGATGTCAATTTTTTTTATTATAAAAATGATATTATATTTAAAGACATTAAATAACTTTTCTTCGTTTACAGCCGGTGTCCTGATCAACATCGAGTGCAAAGCGTGGGCTAAGAACATCTTCTACGACAGATACGAGCGGCGAGGGTCTGTCCACTTCGAGCTGATGGTGGACCGCGCTTAAGCGCCCCGCCTCGGCGCCATCGCCACATTGGCCAGCACTCTAGTCAACGTCCAGCGTTCCATTGCAACCTCACTGCCATTCTGAGTTTGTGATTGGCCAAATGGTGCTTGGCTGCCAATATAGTTCGCCAATTGGTTAAGTTTCTGTTAAGGTGACTCTCGACGATCATTAAACTAGGTTTATTTCTATTGAACCTGATTTTGTGTTAAACTCTGTGAGCCTCCGTGTGGCAGCTTTTGCGCAAATATTGCTCGTGTTTTCTTGCTCAACGTTTTCTTTGTGTCCTTGCAAAACTTCTGTGTAATGTGTGTCCTGAGTGTACGCATTCCATGCCCAGTTTAGTGGTCGTCCAGAGACTGGCCAAGTCAGTTGGCCGAAGGCTGCCATGGTCATGCCTGGCGCCGGCTGCCGTACCTTTAGCAATAGCCTAGTCGGCGATTAATTTATATTCGTTTTAGAATAGCCACATGGCAACACAGTTTTGTTTACACGCTTAAATAAAGTTTAAATTATTAAATAATGTTTAATATTAATGTTTTCTGGACGATGAGTCAATAAATATGCAATAGTTGGTTCCAATTTAGCTTTTTTGTGTGTTTTATTTTATACCCTAATCCTATCCAATTAATGTAATGACTAGCTTTATTATGAAAGTTAATAGATATATAAGAGATATTTATACTTTTTTCAAACATAAATAATTAAATAATGAAAAAAATGCTCAAAAACTTACCACATATCAATAATAAATTTATAACAATGGATTGAGGTTCATAAATGTTACGAATATAGTTTTATACAAACTAACTGAGCAATGAAAATTTGCCGAATAATGCGAAAATAACGCTACAATGATTGCTCTATCAAGGTTAAGGCTCTATGACATCTCTACACTCGTAAGTATGGAGGACAATATTATATTATAGCATTATAAAGCCTCTTGCAAATTCTTTATTGAATTGATATTTATTTAAAAAGAGATGAAAGAGGAGATTAAAAGTCCCGAAAAGAATATGCTTAGTTAATTCAGAGACTAAATAATTTTTGTTTCATTAATTATTGTTATTTGCAGTAATTGCGAAGA
>CAJQZM010027763.1:0-26299 GCA_907164665.1 Colias nastes | reverse complement strand
AAGTTATATAATAAACTTGAATTGGCATCTAAAGTGCCGGTTGTTTAGGTATCAATGTTGTAACCAAATTCGTAGAATTGTAAAATATGATGTTAAATGAATGGAATATTGTCCTGATATAAAAGTTAAAACGTTACATTGTAATGCTATGATTTCAATATATGTACATACTTCGAAGACTTTTATGCTTTTGAAGAAAGTTTCTAAAAGAATGAAAGCTCTATAAAAGAATGCCATAAAATTATAGTTCCAGTAAGAAGCCTTCCCAACGTAATTCGCCTTCTTCTTCTCCTTTATTGCTAAATTCTAGGTACTCCTAAAATAGACAAACATTGAAGAAGGTAATATAAGAAGGTACTCTGTTTTTCTTTCTATGGTTTTCATATAACAATCCACTATTTAATCTCTAGATCACATGAAATATTATTTGTGTAAACCCTTACTAATAACTAGGTAACTAAGTACCTACTACATTTGGCGAATAAAAAACCTAGAACATTGCTATTGCATTACTCACGTTTAGGAAATGGTAAATAAACGTAAAAAACTATTATGTAAATAAAATTCGCGGTACCGACATCCTTATCGGCCATTTTTGCGTGTCCTTGAAATCGAATTTTTCTTTAATCTGTGAAAAAGTTAACATCGATTTATATTGATATAGTGTAAGAAAACAGGTTATTTCAAAAAAGATTTGAACTCAACTATGCTCTCACACTTACTACTTATACGTGTAAAATATTAATTGTAGTTTGAGTTAAATGTAATAGAAAATTCATACTTACTGGAAGGAAAAGGAAATAATAGACAAATAGAAATAGATTTATTGATAAAAGATAATGAATTAAACAAGTGACAGAAAAGGTATACTCGGGTGGAGCAAGATATACCTGAGCTGAGCGAACAGCATCATAGTAAATAATAAAAGCAGTACCTACGTAAGGTAATTGAGGATCTTGAACTCATGTGATGAACTAATTTGTTCCTGAATAAGATTAGAGTGGTAACTTGTAGCCTATTATAAAGAATTAAATCTCATTCTGATTTCTGACCCATGCGACGTAAATTCTGCTATCCAAATATTTATTTCTTTTTGCAAGATTTTTCTTTGTTGTTCTGTTAGCAGAAGAGTAATTTTGTATCAACAGCTTTCCTCCATAAATTAACTAGCAATAAAAAAAAGTTTTTAATTCGAAATAGCAGTTCCTGAGATTAGCGCGTTGGACAAAACAAATAAACGGGCAATCTCTTCAGGCTTCAGCTTTATAAATATTACTCTAAATTATAAAACTAAAAATATTCACAGCGTACCTACAAAAAGAGCACAAACTAATATTAAAATATAAGTAAGTAGGTTTGCCACCATAGCTATGCTTTGTTAATTGTCCACGCATTTCTACCGAACTAGTAATCCGATTATGATCATATTTCTTTATTTGCTTTACCTTCAAATTATGGGAGAAAGTCGAGCTCGAAAGATTATAGACAAAAAATATTCAATCAAGTTGTTTTGTATTTCTGTAAATTATTTGTTACATATACGTGGAATTAATTTCATCTAATTGGATTACTTATCAATACATAATTACCTATAATTTATTGCTTTGAAAAAGTGCATGTCGCCCGAATTAGCAACTTGACTTCATTTAAGATCAAGTTTTACTTTCGTCCAAATCTGAAACAATTGATTTTATGAGGTCCACTTCCACGAAATACCAATCTTGAACACAAAAACACGTAAATATCACCTGTCAGTGCAATAACAAAGAGTTCCATGTTTTAATAATGCTGTAACGTAACAATAAGGAGCCGTAAAATCGAATGAATCTGTAATCCGAAGGAGGTTCATTTTTTGCACGTAGGACGTCCAAAATTGGAGGAGCCACATGTCAGGTGACGTCACCGCTCCCGCCAAAACCTGTTTCGCGCCAATTCGCAGCTGTCGTCGGCAAAGTGGCTGGGTCTCCGATAATTTACTTTTTTTTTCTATTTCTTGGCTTCGGGCGTCCAGCCTCCGTGATACACCGTTAACTTCTCTAATTACGCCTTGTTTTAGAGTTATCCTTTGAAGTAAACTTAAACTGTGGTCACTTTGTGGTCTGTTCAAAAAGGATATCATTATAGATTCTAAAAATGTTAAACACATTACGCAAAGTTATGCAAAGATGAGTCATATTCACACGCGCTTTTGATTTAAATAATAAAGTAAATTTATTCGTTTAGGAAATAGTGGTTTTTATTGGGCGTATTTGTTTTATTTTTACACGAATGAAAGATGGGAACTACTTACTATTACCTATTCTCAAATAAAAAGTCATTGAAATAATTAGGCTTTTTAAAACAATAAAATTAAGCTTTTGAAGTTAATGGATGGCTTAATAAAAAGATATTACACATTATATTATGTAGAACTGAGAAGGTTAAAACTGGTAAAACAGCGATGTATTTGATCGTCCGCGTCGGTTACAACTTACATCACTATCTTGATTTGGAGACTTTTCCATTGCAGTTTCTACTTACAAAACTACAACAATAGGCAGAGATGACACTCTAGATTTTAAAACTACACTAATAGCTAGAAAACCTCATGCTTCGTTCGAAATACATAAAAAACTATTAATTTTTTTCGATACTTACATAGAAACATGTAATTACAAGTAATTACGAGTAGAATATTCCACTTTCATTATAATGAAAGTAAACGGGCTTAACGTGTTTCACGCATAGGGCAAGGCGACGCGGACGTCAATTTTCCCAAGCTTGTTGAAAGTTTTCACTGCTTCTTTACTTTGTAACTAACTGACCTTCGAAAAACCTCATTGTAGTCAATGTAGTGCTTTAGTGGTGTAGTTTATTAAATGTCATTGATATCTTATAAAGATTTCAAAGCTGTATTCGTCTTTCGCGGACTACAGAAAATCCGATGAATAGAGTTCAATTATGATAAATCTTTTTTAATGGGGAACATTGTGTGAGACTTTTCAAAATTATGTCATTTTAGGGCTTCATCGTCAACTGATAATTTTGCATACTTTGGTCGCTACCATTACTGCAAGCTCTATAAAACTCTTCTTTGCATAATTTAAACTATCAATGGTTTGCAATGACTATCCCAATCCCTTCTTCATCATAGAACATAATATAATACTATTGATAAATGATAATACTATTAGTGTTTCGAATAGTTAGCATCAATGTCCTTGCAATACTGTTACGATATAACATTGGCATAATTAATAACGTGTAAATCATACCCTTCGCTCTTTACATAGAGATCTAGCTCTTAACTTTCAAAGGTGGTCATTCAATAGAAATTGTAACACATAAGGTTGGATGTGATACTGGTTAGTTAGTAGGTAGTTCTTTAGTTGAGTATTTCGCGTGCGTTCAACTTTCTAGATGGTGACACTTTTTTATCGAGGCTAATGGCGATGCTAAGATAAATAAACAAATCTGTCTACGTTGATTACATAAGGTATCTCTCATTATGTAGATGCAAGTTTTGTGCTAGTTTGTATCTAAACAATATGAAATTTTATTTTTGCAAAATTATCGAAATAATAATAATCAGGTCTATGGTGTTGTGATTATACCAAGTTGCTATTTTATTTAATAGGACATTAAAAAATCATAATTAAAGAGCAATTATAAAATATTTTAGTCCTCATTAAAATATAATTTACGATAGAACTGATAAGATTATAAGCAATAATGTACTTATGGTGAATGGTCACAGAATAAATTGCTATGGTGCGCAATCGTATGATCATGCGACCGCAAAAAATCGCAAATTCCTAGGTTTTCGTAATACCTGTCAAGACATTTGCGAGATAAAAATATTATTCGTATTTATTTAGTCACAACAATTAATTAAGTTTAATGCATTATATGTAAATGAATAATGTTTTCTTTTATTTTTTAAATTATTCAATTCAAGAAAACCTTTTGGTTTTCTTCTGTTCGGTAATAGATCACTAGGTATATTTGTTATTTTTTGAGACATACGCATTCGGACTTAACATTGTTACAGTGGACTTCCGACTGTGTTCCTACTTCCTTCAAAGTTCAAGCCTTTTTCAGTACGTTAGTAGGGGAGACCGAGGGGATTTGAAACAGAGGTGAGTTGAAACAGTCCCGATTTCTCGGAACTTAAAACCTTTAGCGATCTGGCAACGTCTACTAGTGCCGCATGTAATATTCTTGTGCCACAGTATCACAATGCCTAGGTAATATTGTCATAATATGTAGGCACTGTGATTTGAGTGACGAGATCGCGGGCATTGTTCAGAATCCCCGACAAAAATCAAATGTTAAAGAAGTTTACATTTATTTTTCTCCAAAACGGTTCAAGAAAATTATGAGCATAAACTAGACGCAGTTGGCGTTTTAGAATGATCATTAAATTCCACAACGCAGGTTTCCTTTTACGAAACTACCGGAGAGCAGTAAATTTTTAGACATGTTGTTACGCTTGTATGACCTAGTACTTCTAGATCGAGTAACGGTCAAGTTATAACACTTGAGTTTTTTTTTATATTCTGTATTCATAACTTTTAACTGCATTATCCGTTATGTGATTATCGATAAGAAATTCCATTGTAATTAATATATAGACAAACGGTACGAATTGGGAACCATTGTCCTTTTATCTATTATTGCGGTACCTACTATCTATTTTTTAGAAAGTTTTCTCATTTGTTTTTTTTTATCGAAATCCAGAATTAGAGACAAAGTTAGTTTGGTAAACGAAAGAAAAGTCTGACCGTTTTGTATTTTAGGTCCAAAATTGGTTAACGAAAGAGTAGACTTATGACTTTATATATTAATGAAACTAGCTTTCCACCCGCAGCTTCGCCCGCGCAGTCAAAGAAAAATCCGCATAGTTCCCGTTCCCGTGGGATTTCCGGGATAAAACCTATCCTATTTCCCGGGGTAAAAAGTAGCCTATGTCCTTTCTCGGGTATCAAAATATCTTTATACCAAATTTCATGCAAATTGGTTCAGTAGTTAAGGCGTGATTGAGTAACAGACAGACAGACAGACAGACAGAGTTACTTTCGCATTTATAATATTAGTATGGATTAACCGATGATGAAATCGTATCAGCTGCTGGGCAGAAGAAAATACATCATTACTATTACAAATCCTAACTAAGATCTCAGTTTAATGGCTACTTACATAAAAGACCAAGTAATCTACACTCACCGGCACGGAATCTTGGCCACTTACAAATTTGCCGATAAAAAAAGTTTGAAGTGTTTTTCACGACTTTTTTGTATGCAGATATGTTAACATATTATTTCTTTAATTTTATGTTAATAAATCATTAAGTTTGAGAATAATCTTTTACCACTTTTTAAGAGTTAGTCGAAATTTGTGATTTGTGCGGTTAAGCCGAAGTTACGCATTGTTCGTTTTAAACTTTTTTCGATATCGTTTATGCTGTTTTAAGATATTGTTATTGTTGTACTGTAGTCAATGATCATAACAAACAATAAAAAATGCCGTTAACATCTGAACAACCTGCTCAGGCCATCACAATGTTAGACCAATGACTGCCGCAACATAAAGTACCTAATGTACAGTACGTACCACGTTCAGCGATGCACTATGCATGGAGAAGATACCAGGACACTGGCAGCTACACGTGCAGACCAGGAAATGAAGGCGTGAGGTGCACATCAGCTCGAGAAGACCCGTTTATTGTTCAAGAGATACTCAGAAATGGCTTTCTGACAGTTTTTGAGATACGCCACCGGCTCTAAAACACCAGGATAATAAATGTGAGTGAGCAATCGGTGAGAAGACTAATGAAGGAAGTTAATTTGAAAGTTTGCAGACCAGCACGCCGTCCAGAACACCTCAGAGATCACAGAGAAGCACGTCTTCGTTTTGCACGAGAACATGAAAACTGGTCCCACAGCCAGTGCGCTCGTGAGGTGTTCACAGATGACTGCTAAGGCACTTTACGAGCTTCTGATAGCCAAGAGTCAGTATAGAGAAGACAAGAAGAGAGGTTTTCACCCATCACCACACTCAAACTGCGATTTTTCATGGAGGGTCAATAATGGTATGGGGAGGTATAAGTTTCGATGCTCGCACGGAGTTAGTTATCGTAGATAATGGCTTAAATTTGATCAGGTACATCGAGGAAATTCTCCAGGAACCAGGTTTATCAGTGAAGAAAATTTGCTACTAACACACTATAACGCACGTCCGCGTGTCGTACGATGCGTATAAGAGTACCTTCAAGAGGTTATTATTGAAAAATTGGAATGGCCAGCTCGTAGCCCGAATCTTAATCCAATAGAACACATCTGAGACATGCTTAAAAAAAACATAAAGTTCGATTCCAACCCAGCACCAATGTTAGATGAGCTAAGAAATACAGCTAGGGTCGTTTGGTACACTATAGCTCAAGTGGACACCAAAAATGTCTTCTAGAGTATGCCAGACTGGATGCAAACAGTGTTTAAGGCAAGAGAAGGAAACACCCTATATTAAAAGGTTCAATTTTTTTTTATGGAAACGTACTTTCTAATTTTTGTGCATTTTTTAAGAAATCATTTAAATTTCACAGGAAAAGCGTAAATTCTTGTTTAATTCATATCTACGCGGTAGTACTTCTTATAAACTTCCAATTATTACTTAAAGGTAGTAAAAACATTAACGTAACTAGTTTTGATTAAATTTTTATTGAATTTTGTAGTAGAAAAGAAATAGTGTTATTTTACGCAAAAATTTGCAGTGGCCAAGATTCCGTGCCGGTGAGTGTACTTAGTGTTTATGTTTATAATGTTTTAGGTTTATTAAGATAATACCTAATTACCCAATATGTTTTTTTTCTAGGAAATATATGAGAGAATGAAACAAAAAATTGTTATCAAATTTTATTTTGAAATCAACCACATATTCAACCCATTGATAGTGATATTGTATGAAAGTTGAAACTGGCGGTTTGTTTTGAATTTAAATATACGACAAAAACTTATCAAATCCATGCATCTGCTGTCTGCATCATGAAAACATGTTTTATTATGTAAGACGTTTAGGTGTATCAAAACATTTATTAAACCAATGGAAAGTTATCTTCAGTAAGATTTTGCATAATTTGCGCTTTTACTTTCATATGAACCGGTCAATATGCAACCTGGTGAATAATTACAGCATCGACTGAATCTAAATTAATCAAGCTTTATCGATTAATTTTTGTATGTTGTGTTTTCAATTTCTAAACTTTTAGTTATATAATATTGCTGTATTTTTATTTATTGCCTTTAAAATCAAATCGAAAAAAATATAGACAATGTGAAAGTTTAATTAAAGGTTTATCACAAACAAAGGTTTCTTTATTTAGCATATTATGTATTTGTGTGATGTAGCTTGTTCAAGCTACATCACTGCTAAGTATCAAAATCCGTTCAGAGGTATTCGTGTGAAAGAGTAACAAACATACATACGTATACAATCAATCAACCTTTCCCGTTTACAATATTGATAGGAATAGGTATCACCACTAACATTTTGAAATGATTGAGGGCCTTTCTTTATCAAATAAATTGAACTAAATAGTACCAAATTCATATTAGATGAAAATGAATTTGTTCCCAAAAAAATAGTATAATTTAAGTTGCCATGCTATTATTTAAATCATAAAAGGTATTAAAAATTGTACCTTTAATAATACCTGCAGAAATTGCAAAATAATTGCAATACACAATACGCACTCAAAAGAAGGTCGTTTTGATTATAGCGACATCTATTGACATTTGATTTAGTCGTGCTATCCGCGCAAACCGCTGTGTGAAGTGAAACACAAGTCGACCGCATGCCACGGGCGACCTCCATTTTGATTTTACGTCAGTTGTCATTTGTCATGTCAACTCAACGTGGTCGAGCTTAATATTTTTGTTGATTTTATTTTCAATAATAATGTCCATGTTAGCGGAGCCCCGTCGAAAACAACGGGTAATAAACCTACGCGCGAAGAATAATGCTTGGAGTAATGACGCGAACAAATTTGGCCAGCGTATGTTAGAGAAAATGGGTTGGAGTTCTGGAAAGGGGTTAGGTGCAAAAGAAAACGGAATTGTGGAGCATGTAATCGCTCGGTACAAGAATGATGAGAAAGGTTTGGGTTATGAAGACAAAAACGACCAGTGGACCAAACATGAGGATGATTTCAACGCATTATTGGCTAATTTATCAAACGGTAAGTTACTCTCTATCAATAATTAGTATACAACTTAAATTTTTTGAAATTGTCTAGTTAGTTATTGTACATTTTAGTAGCACAACTCTCTATTTATTTCTTCAGGTTTTTTTTATAAGACAGTTGTTTTTATGAGGATTTCTTATGTAACAGGCACAAATTCATCATTTCATAGAAATAGTTATATAAATAAGTAATATCTTAAAATGTTGTTTATGTATAGAATTTAGCTCTTATCATTCAGTGCATCTGATGCTAAAATTATAGTTTAGTCGGATATTGCCATTATTCATAAGGATATTATTAGGGATGTAACGATACATGATTTTGCCGATACGATACCGATACCGATATTTGTAGTCATGTATCGGCGATACCGATACCGATACCGATATCGATGGCTTGGTAGAAAAATAAATAGTGAATTATGCATAAAAAGTTACCAACATTTAACAGAGACTCAACTGTTAATCGTATTCTTTTAAATAAAAATGCCAAATCAAAAAACAACAAAACCATTTATTTTACAAAGTCAGTTAAACTTTAAGTAATACACATACAATCAGTATCTAATAAAAGTTTACTATTGGTAGAGTTTTTTCAGAAAACAAAGTGCGCACGCGCGGGCGGCCTCCCGCATCGTTCATTGGGCGCGGTTTTTTGAATTGTTTGATATCGGTATCGGTTGTTTTATTATCGGCGATACCGATATATCGGCTTGCCGATATATCGGCCGATATATCGGTATCGGTATCGGTATCGTTACATCCCTAGATATTATAAATTGTTGGTTGCATCTATGATTAGGCATAAAAAAAGAAATTTTGATACATCGCTAAACAAGTCAAATGTTCTAATTGTTATTAATAAAGTTTTTTTTTTCTTTTAGACAAAGACTCGGGAAATGAAGTGTTACACAGTGGAGTATCCTTAGAAAAGAAATCGAAAAAAAGTAAAGCCAGGATTCATTACCACAAATTTACCCGAGGAAAAGATATATCCCGTTATAGTGAAAAAGACTTAGCAAATATCTTTGGTAAAAAGAGTTTTAAAAATAAAAGTGAGGATGTAGAAGAAACCGTTAAAGATGACATAGATACAGCTGAAAAAGTATTTACAGAAAAGGGCAGCATGGAAGATTACTTCAAATCAAAAATGGCCGCTTTGAAATCAAAGAATAAAATCACCCCTTCATTTAACGATAATAGTAAAGATAATTGTGATTTCGCATTCAGAGGGTTTTCTTGCGCTAATGATGATGAAAATTCAAATGAAAACACTGAAAATAATTCTATAAACCATATTGAGGAAATGTCTAAAAAAGTGAAAAAGAAGAAATCAAAAAATAAGGAACCTGTCTCTGATAATGGAAATAAAGAAACTGATTATGTTTTCCAAGGATTTTCATGTTCTGATGCAGTAGGTGATAATGACAGTAAAACCGACTTGCCCACAGATTCAATAGACTCAATTTTACCTAAAAAGGACAAGAAAAAGAAGAAAAAAGCTAAAGACAATGAAATAAATGTAGAGGAGAATATCACTGAAGATATGGAATCGAAAAAAGGAAAAAAGAAAAAGAATAAAGATATTAATTCTGAATTTGATAAATCATGTTTGGAGGAACAAAATATTGATGATGAAGGGGCTCCCAAAAAGAAAAAGAAACGAAAAAATAAAGATTTATAACATATTGTTTATCTCTCACTGCTTTTCATTGCTATCTCTGTTATATTATTTACGTGCCGCAAATTAAAAAAAAAATCTCAAAAATTAAATAAATATCTAGTTCTATTAGTAGAATGAAAAATTATTCATTAGGTATTCTACGTTGCCAATATATTAAAAGTTACATAATATTATCCTGATGTTATCTAATCTCGAACGTGATTTAAAATTAAAATAAAACAAAATACTTTAAGGAAAAAGTTAGTGCGTGTATCCGATCGCAAAGCATTTACGGATGACGTAATGATATTATGATAGACGCCTCGTGTTCTGTGGGCGGCGGCATGCACGCCGCCATTTTGTTCACAACAGTTTGCAATGGATTGCGTTCGCATTTCAGGCCACAGAAATTAATAATTATTTTTCGTGTATTAAGTAATGTTCTAGAATAAAATTAATACATTCCTTTTTTCTTAAATTCTAAAATAAGATTCGTAAATGCTATGTGTCAATATGTCATCTTAAGTAAATGTCAAGTCAAGTGTCAAACTTAAATCTAACCAAAACACGTGGATTGTGGAATAAAATACTGGAAAAGTAAGGAAAAAGTATACAAAATAAGTGTTATCAATATCATTCGGATAATATACACACATTATGATAATTCAAGAAGAAAATGAAATGCCTATGGAAGCCCCTGTCATACATGAAAGTGATAATGTTATAAATAAATGCGATAACAATGAAAAACAAAACAAAAGTTCAAAATCCAGAAAGCGACGTAAAAGCAAGAATGATTTTGAACCAAGTTCTCTTCAGAGTGAAATTTCAACCTCAAATTCCACAGAAATAAGTCAAAATGACTTAGAAGAGCTAAGGTCCGTGTATAACAAGTGCAAAGCAGCTATTAAGAAAATTGAGGCCAAGTACGGTCACTTACTGAATAATGATGATTGTTCCAACTCCGAAACCGAACGAAATATTGAAACCAGTAAGTGTGAATGTACATTTAACAAAAAAATTGTTTTTGATGAAAACGGACAGCAAATTACACAAGAATTTGTGCCAGATATGCATATTTGCCCTAAAAGACAGAAATTCCATCCTTCTACAGCAACACCAAGTAAGTCGAGGTCCAATGTTCAAAGAGAGGATGAAAACTTTCTTGATTCACTTCCAGGTGACATAAAAATTCTCTGTGACATATTAAAGGACCCCAATATAGATATTGTGTATAGAAATAAGGTGATTGAGAAAATAAAAATATTACGATTAGACAATTTTAATACCATGCGATTTGACAGAAAGTTGTTAATAGAAAGTATGAAGTTAAAACCAGAAGAATTTATGGAATTCAAGGGATCAAATTTATCATCGCTACCTGGATATCCAACAAAACCAAGTGAAGAAGTTGAAAAGTAACATTGTTCTGAGACATTAATGTAAAGAATTCTATCTCGGAATATGGAATAAAGAAGTCAAACTTTCGGAAATAAGATCATTTGACAATCACATATTTGACACTCTTCTTGTTAAATACAGGAATTTACGAAACAATTGCTTTTGCAACTTTGTTATGTAATAAAGTGTGTTGTAGGTACTCACAAAACGAATATTGTTGAAATCCTGTATTTTTATATAAGTAAGAATATATTTAAGGAAGTGCCTTATAATGCTGTTTTTTATTGTGTATCCCAATTTTATTTCTTTCCTAAACCTAGAAAGGGAATATGTATTCCCTTCTATATAAATTTACAAGCTAATAATGGCCTCGGCTTAAATAAAACCAGCCGATGTTAGTTGCTAAAGATTATTCTGATGTATTAAATATTCAACATTTTACAATGAAATCGATAAATTAAATTAAAAGCGTCAATATCTATTCATTCATTTTTGGTATTAATTACTTTTTGAAATATTTAATTTCATTAGAAAATCATCCTACTTCTCGTTTGTCATATTCCCGAACATTGACACTAAGCTATCTACTCACAAACTAATTGCTAAGTAAGCTAAGAGCTTGTACTTTAATTTATATTTTTTAATTGATCTATCTTATAAACATTCATACATGTATTATATGAAAAACGTCCTAGGATGACGCAATTTTTATATTTTCACTAGCTGTTCCCCGCGGTTTCACCCGCATTGCTCCGCTCCTGTTGGTCTTAGCGTGATGATATATTATAGTCCCTTCCTCGATAAATGGGCTATGTAGCACCGAAAGAATTTTTCAAATCGGACCAGTAGTTCCCGAGATTAGCGCGTTCAAACAAACAAACTCTTCAGCTTTATAATATTAGTATAGATTAGAAGTAATGATTAAAGCAGCGCCCTCTGGCGTAATAGTCAAGTACTAAGCTCTGCTTGGCGCCACTTCTAGTTTCATACCTCTTATATTATACATCTTTATAATTTGTATATGTAAATTTAAATAGCGATTAAATTATACGTCATGCAAGCATACATTTTAACACAACAAGATAGAATGTCCATTGTTTTTCGAATGACAATATTAGCTCTACACGCATATTTAATACAATTTTTACTCTATTACTTCAATGTAAGAGTGATATTTGTGTGTTGTGGTATTCTGGCATGGTTTTTGTTGGCTCGTAAGCGGAATAATGATGTCTTCGCATTCCACGTTTTGCGTACACGGCATTGTAATTTGAACGACAGATGTAGGTAACCGGGGGACCGTCTGATGGTTTACGAAGTAATATACAGTACTCCCAAACTGATAATGCGCATAGAAAAATTCGTCACTGTTCGGCAACTGTCATATTCCCCGAGCCTCCGAAGATGATATGTATATAGAGTGGTTAAATGTATTTTCTTCATGCATAGTTTATTAGAATTATGAGTTTTATTGTGATTTTATGGTAAAAGAGATAAGTAACGAAATTTGTTTCGATAATTCAATGTAAGTTAATAGCGAGGATAAGCCACACGATTGCGAATATATATTTGTTGTATTGATTTAATCGGATAATTCTATACTTAGAACTATTAAAGTGTCTTACTGAAGCTGGCGTAATGATGGATGTATGGAAGGTTAAAATAACACAAAGTTTATATTTAAAAAAAATTACTTTCAAACACTGGTTTACATTTAAATTGTAGAAATCTAATCATTAAAATCTCAGTCCAATGGATTTACAGAATCAGGGATTATCTCTATTTCTGATATCGTAGAATGATCAGAACTTTCATTATGCTCTTATTAATTTTCACTTTCCCCACTGCTATCTGCTACCTGTGTAAATATAAATAATCATTTTATCAGAAAATTCAACTTTGAAACAAAACTAAGAAGGGTATGTAACACCAGCTCTTTATAATTCCATACAGAGATAATACGTGCGGTCACTACCTATATATAAAGACGACTGACGGATTTAAGAATTTTTTGACTGACAGGCTACCGTCACCTATCGCCTGTATTGTTTTCGATTGTGTATGACTCTGAATTGACTCCTATTTCTTTTGAACAAGGTGCAAGATGCAAGTGCATTGTTTAGGGCACTTACGATTCAATGATTCGGGGTGATTCGGGTGTTTCTGGAAATACGATAATTAGCGAAGATCTGCATGCGCATTATTAATTTTGGAGTACTGTACATAGTATGAATCTTAGTATTATTTAAAATACCTACGCTGTCTGCGTTTAAATTAGAAAAGCAATATATTAGAAGGAATCGCCGGTTAATAGGTCAATAACCTATTTTGATTTTGTTAACGATCAAATTGTAAGGATATTAATTAAGACTTGAAAGTTTAACAAACGAAGAAAATATGATTACGCCAAATAAAGCTCATTTTTAAATGCCCTTTATTTACCGTAATGCTTAATTTTTATAAACAATTAATAATTATATAGGTCATGAACGTAATTACACGAATACAATAATACAAAGTATACTGACATAGAGATATTCATGTAAATTACAAATACACAAATATAACGCGATGCTCATACCTAAATGCTGACAAGACGATAATGCTGACTGCACAAAATTAATGTTTATTGTTTACAATCTTGACCGTGCTTAATTTCGAAATACGTATCGCTATAAACGGTACAAATCTAGTATTTTTCACATAACTGTTTCCCAGATTAAATCTCTCATCCCAACTTCAAAAGTAACCAGATATGCTATCACATCGCATTACATAAAGGCTGCATTCCTCATAGTCACAGTATTATGTGACGTTCGCTAAACCGAAAACAAATAAACTTTTGTGTCGAAGTACCGTACCTACTCTGTGTCGCTCTTATTGTAATTAACACATAGTACTTTGAACTCCGATACCTGAGTTTCTGAGTTAGGCTGTACAACATAATGTCGCGGGACCGCGTCACAGTAGGTCGCGCGCAACCTTACATACTCGTATAGAATATAAACATTACGGGATAGTGTACAACCTATTCGTAATTGTTTATTAATTAGTGTCTAGTGGTTTTGCACGATCATGAAATTGGATAATTATGGATTTTTCGAAAAACTACAGGTTGGTTTCGATTCTTTTCTCAATAACTATGTGTGTTGTGTTCGATAAATATTACCATTTATAATTTTTTGTTAGTTAGGTAGTAGGTACAGTTTGGTGTGATCAAGTGTCTTTGTATCGAGTAACAATATACTATTCAAATAAGCATAGGTTTAACGTAAGAGCTAATATGTAATTGAATGCTAATAATTTATAATTAATGTCGATGTGTATTAAATTTATCTTAATAACTGTCTGTCGTGCAATTAATCTACTTGCATAATTCAGCGTTTGTCAAACAGTAGAAACTTAATGAAAATAATGATTGATGATTTATTGGAAAATTCTATTAAATTCAGCTAATAAAAAGATTGGAGAATAGCATCAGGTTTGGATGAAAAAGTATCTATTATGTTAATTGATAGTCTATTAATGTTCAATAAGCCTGATGGTATAATGTTTTCATAATTAATATTTATTGGTATAATTTGTGCGCGCTTTAAATTTTCAAGAAAATACCCTCTTGAGTTGTAAATCGTTCTCTAATAGGAATGAATTAGAAAATATGTAGAGTTATTTGTAACAAATTGTTTTTTTACAGTTGTAAGAAAGTATGTACCTATTCATGAAAGAGGGCATTCTGAATATTTTTTACTTCAAACATTCCACATAACCATCGCAAAATTACTCCTGAAATAGAAAAACCAACCACATTAATATTATAATCTAAATAAAGCTATCTAGTCACATCTAAGCTTTTATTTGATAACAGATTGTTCTCAGAATTCACTCCTACTGTACGAACCTACAGGTACATCCTAATATCGTTATGAAATTTATATTTTCATACTCTTCAATCTTCAATTAACATTCCAAAATATTACCCACATATACATAGTTGCACATAGAGCGTGGGCTGTGTGCGTAGGCTTAGTGTTGCTTGTCAATAACATATTTTATAATTAATGCACGTCTTTACACTATATTATATAATACTTTATTTATGTGGTATTTCTTAAACACGTAGGTAGATCGAGGTTTATTGCGTTTTTATTTACCATTTAAAATTGGAGTTACGATTTCTATAACGAATGATTTTGTGTATAATATGAATTATGATCCAAGTTACGATTTACAAGCCGTCACTTACACCACAGAATACTTAATACATACCTAGTAGCTTACACTTGAAAATTCCATCTTTATATAATAATAAGTGATTAGTTCTTAATAAAGGTAAATAATTCAGTCATTTATATTGAGAAACCTGAGTACATAGAGCTAGAAGCTTCATTCAGCTCTAGATAAACTAAAACACAGAGCAGCGAAATTAGAGAACTCAGAGCACACCTGTAGATAACATTCAGAAAACATATTGACTTTGCAATCTGAGGTGCGTGTGTAGAGCTGCAATAGAGCCGAAATTCAAGATCGATTTAAAGAACTACTTCCCATACTTATAATTGCAGCTTTTTTTACCGTTTGTTCTTATTAACACGCTTTTATTAGCTTTACCTGTCCGTCTGTATTTTTGTATGAAATCGACTCTTTAGACTCGATTATGACCCAGATTAAACGGACATTTAATTCAAACGTTGTAAACATATCAAGGAACGGTGACAATACAATAATTTCATAAGAATTTATTTTGATCCAATTTCCAACATATACTTATTTCTAGTAAATCACTAAGTCCATATATTTTCAGTGTCACATACAATGCCATATATTTAACATTGGTAATAAATTAGGAAGCACATCTCAACCAGTCGCAATCTGCTTATTGTCTTACAATAATTTCTTAATACGTCACCGAGGTTCTTCACTGGCTTCTTAGCATTCCTACATATACGTATGAGCAAGGATAACTATCTATTACAATTTCTTAAGGTAGGTACTTATATTCTCTTATTTATAATATTATCTACTAGCTGTCCCGGCAAACGTTGTTCGGCCTTATTCTTAACACTTGGGGGTATGATAGATGTTGGGCTATTTTCAGATCTACCTAATGTGCCCGCAAAATTTCATGAGAATTGGTCCAGACGTTTCGAAGGAGGGTACTTAACCCATTAACTAACATTTTGACACGTGAATCACTACATAGTATAAAACAAAGTCGCTTTCCCTGTCCCTATGTCCCTATGTCCCTTTGTACGCTTAAATCTTTGAAACTACGCAACGGATTTTGATGCGGTTTTTTTTAATAGATAGAGTGATTCAAGAGGAAGGTTTATATGTATAATAACATCCATTAAATAGTGGAGAAGTATTGTTATTTTTGAGGTTTCTAATGTGATGTCGTAAATAATTACATTTTTCCGCTTACATTGCAAACGCAGGCTGCACCCTACGAGTTTTATCAAAATAATGTACTAAGTATTGTACACATTGAAAAGGTCTACAGAAAAGTCCGCGATGGTATATGTCTATCTCTTATGGATAACCCACAATAACTTTTTTTTGTCATTTACTTTTTACGACAAATAATGGTTAATTTTCGAAGCGATTTTAGCCAATACAGCATTAATCCTTAACCAATTAAATACCTTGAATACATTGTTCATTTAATATAGATCTATATGGCCCTTTACACCATATGATTTAAGTGAATATTTTCAAAGATATTACAGATTTAAAAATTGCGGGACGTAGCGTTTGCGGCGGTACCGGCCGGCCGCCATTGCACCCGTGCGAAGCCGGGGCGGGTCGCTAGTTTTATATATAGCGGATATAGAAGAGATAAAGCAGCAAATTTTCCTATTAACAATTTTCTTTTGAAACTAGTAATAGTAACGTAAGTAAACTAGAGTACCTATTAGATGCCCAGTTACCATTAATTAAAACAGTACAGAAAAATCGATCGAAGTTCTGTTATAAAATTCCGCAGTCGAATTATATGATAATTTTATATCGAGATCTACCGCAATCATAAAGCTACACATTTAACCATAATTTTTTTATTTAGCATAGAATTCGGATATCGCAAATCCATTTGTTAGTAAAAAAAAACATAAGTATTAATGTTAGTAGTTACATCTAAAACTAAAACTAAGTCCACCATAGGATATAATGAGCAGTGAAAATTGCACTCAACACATACCTACACATTGCATACCTAGTTTGGTAGCGTACCATCAAAATGCAATGATTCAGGCAGATTGCGATATGCATCTAGGTGTGTCAGACCACTTCTGACCGTGAGAAATCGCCTTCAAAGGCCATGTTTATGCTTTATACTATTACTATTCTATATGCAAGTAAACGTGAAAGTTTCAAGGCGTAAAGTGATTCTAGACTAATGAGATATAATGTATAACAAGATTTTTCACACTCATGAGTTGAGGAAATAAAATAAATGTTATTTACTGTACATTGCTACAGTAGGTACAATTGAAAAGGTTTTCCTTCATGGTTTAGTGCAAACAAATAATCTATCTATAACTAATATAATAATATTATAAAGAGGAAAGGTTTGTAATTATGTATGTATGTATGGTTTTCACGCATAAACTACTGGACCGATTTCAAAAATTCTTTCACCATTAGAAAGCTGCATCTTCACTGAGCAACATAGGCTATATTGCATTTTCAAAAAAAAATAGAGATCCTTACCAAAAATGCAATAATGTAACCCAAGGTGTAAAAAATTCCTTAATAAAAATTCTGTCATCGCGTGCGCTGCGGAATCTATTCCTAGAAGTACGAGGATGGTTCTTATGAAAAAAAAAACGTAAACATGTAGGTACCGCTAGTTAAAAATAAAGAAATATTATTAGATAGAGATATCTATGTATGTTTTTGTTTTAGTGTCACATTTCATTCAGATGTTCTCATTTAGTTAGGTGTGTGGGCATACAGAATCATTCATTATGCAATTATTAAATACTAGCTTACCACCCGCGGCTTCGCCCGCTTTGTCTAAAACCTAATAAATTATATACTAAAACCTTCCTCTTGAATCACTCTATCTATTTAAAAAACCGCATCAAAATCCGTTGCGTAGTTTTAAAGATTTAAGCATACAAAGGGACAGAGAAAGCGACTTTGAAATGAAATGAAATGAAATGAAATGAAATGAAATGAAATGAAATGTGAATGAAAATGCCATGTGATATGGATAGATAAAACATAGATAAACACTATGCCCTTCATATTGAATAAATTTATTCACGTTACTTCAATGCGAAATACGCAAATACTTCACACTTAAAACTATTTCATTACAGTGTAAAAACTCGTTTTCCTAATCGCTTCATTAGTTCCACAAATTTCATACATACTTATTTAGAATATTAAGGCCCCATGTTTATACACCTTTATTAGTTCAGTTTTGACATTCATAACAAGTGCGTTTATTTATAAACTAACGGTATGGCTAGAATGTATTTTACTGAGCAGAAAGGTGGTAAAATAAAGGTTCGTCTATAAACAGTGCAGTTTTATGGCATCAATAATAAACTACTGCACTTAACATCCGGTAGCCGATAAAATATTATATCGCATTATACCGACTTGAAGGCTTCTCAGCAATGTACGTTTATTATTTTTGGAAGAAAGATATTTGCACTTTCACATGCGTATGATAAGCTGACTTTACTAAAAATGGTGGAGGATTTTCTAGTTTTTAGTAATGATTGGATCACTGTAACGTCTCTCACTGATGTTATGACAGGAAAACTTTAGCGATGATACATCTGCGTATAATGATCACCATAAGATGATGAGGTACTACGTCGATGTAGTAAGATTAAAAAATACTTTGTTAGTTCACAATTTCCACAATCGGTCATGCTGCGTCCATCTCAATTAAACAAGCAAGAAATCGTGTCCACGATCCGTGTTCAAAACTAAATCTTTACGCCCAAATAGTTTCAATGCAATGTTTAAGTCACGTTAAGACAAACCCCGTACGGTGATGTTTAAAAGCAGTATTATATCCAGTCCTGCATAGGTCGTCTAACGCCGTCTCTTTTCTAAACTGGAAATAATACTGCTTAAAGATATTGTGTTGGAGGAAGAACTGGAGGCAGTTCTCAGTACATTATAATTGAATAAACATGATAATGGATATCAAACCGCTTTGTGATTCAACACAATGCATGGTTATTGTACGATACCGGATTCGTTGAAGACCTCGAAGGCAATCTCCATTAGTATTGGAAGCAGACGTTAATCAATATTCAAATTCAAGATACTAGTAGTTACATGTCTTTATTTTGAGTATTAGCTTTTTAAACTACCAGTCGTTAAGAATAACGTTGGATAAAGTTAACTATGAAGCAGATATTGTATGATTATCACACAAGTGATCCCTATGGGCTTTGTTATATGACTCATTAGTTAGTTTGCTTGCGTAGCTATAGCCTATACGTCAATATAGTATGGGTACCGAGTTATACTTTGTGCTTTTAATGGTTCTTCACACAGAGTTCTGTGGTTCTTCAGAATTCTTCCCCTATAGATGTAAAATTTAAACTTAAAAGTTGCACTTATTCTTGGACAATTAGAAGTAATGTATTCAATTAAAAAACTGTGTCAACGTCAACTACATAAAGCTTTAGCACCTATTATATTATTATGTATTGGATTTATTTATTAACACAGGACGTGCACAGCTGTCCTATATGTTCAAGTATCACGTTTCATGCAGCATTACTATCTAGAAAGCTTACTAGATTAACTTCTTATACATCCATTCTTGGTAATTTGATATCTGGTTCATACAAAAACAACCGTGACAAGATTTTGATGGCTCTCAATCATAATTTGTCGTAACTGTTTGTCGCTTTTTCACGCCTAAACGGTCGGATTTAGATGAAATATAGTTTCGATCTTCGATGTTTTTCTTCTTTATTATTATATTTGTTATTCGAGGAAAATTCAGTATCGAACTTTTATATCACGCAATATATAGACCGGTGCTTATTTTGTTTTTATCTCGGGACAATTGCAGGCGCGGCTTGTAATTTTTTTTATATTCATTGGTTTGAAGCAATATTTACGTACAAAACTTTCATCACCATTGATACGAATACGTTTTTATATAACACTGATCTTTTTTTAGAGCATGAAAAGGATTCATAATATAAATCCTTTTCAATGCTCTAAAAATTGTACTTCTTGAAGCTTTATTTTTCTTGCCACTACAGCCAATCAAATCCTTTCAACTTTTCAAGTATTAACCTAATTTTCCTTTTTTTTCAGACGGCAGAACGTAATTCCGGCTGGGAAACACACAGGGTGCGCTTAAACAGAGTGCCAAGCTATGGGTTCGGTATCGCGGTGTCGGGGGGTCGGGATAACCCCCATTTCGCGAGTGGAGACCCCTCCATCGCCGTGTCTGATGTTCTGAGGGGAGGACCCGCGGAAGACAAATTACAGTAAGTTTTGGTTTTAATATGCATCTTGATATATAAGAAATGCGAATTAAGTAAATGCGATTTATTAAGTCTGACGTTTCAAAGACTAAATAACAACGTGGTCATAAGGTCAGATAATATATAAGTATGTTAAAAGAAATGCAGCTACACTTAGAAAATGTAAAAATAACTTAATTTCTTACAGAGTAAACGACAGAATAGTATCCGTGAACGGGGTCCCACTAGAAAACGTTGAATACGCGAGAGCAGTGCAAGTGTTAAGGGAATCAGGGGCCACAGTATCGCTGGTTGTGAGACGCCGGGCCCCCGCGCCGCCCCCCACCGCACCAACGACCATAAAGCTCGCTCTGTCTAGGAACGGGAAGAAGGAAGGTTTGTACAAATTGTATAAGATAACTTACAGATGTTTCGGTAATATTGTTCTTTTCTTAGTTAAAAAAGGCATTTGCCTTGAACAGATCATTCACTGATTCCGGTTGATTTCAAATTTATTAAAAACCTTCTTGTTCTGTTATAGCATTCATATAACTCAATTTACTTGTTACACATTTCAGCCAAGTCTCTTAGACTACATTCTTATAATATTCCTTTCTTTCCAGATTTCGGAATAGTACTAGGATGCAAAATATACGTCAAAGAATTGACAATGCGCGCGAGAGAACAATTAAACCAAGCAGGGCAGGGCCTCTGTGAGGGAGACGTGATTTCTCGTATAAATAATACACCAGTGACTGACGCAATGACGCTAAAGGAAGCGAAAAAGTTAATAGACTCGTGTAAAGATCGATTGAATTTGGTGGTCACGAGGGAACTAATTAGAGAAGAAACAGTCAGTAATGGAAACTATCAGAATAATTACAGTAGTTTAGGTAAGTGACTTGAAGCTAAAAGGACATTGTTTTATTATTGAGCAGCAATATATCACCATATTTAGAAGATTCTATATTTATTTGGCAGATTTAAATTTTAGCAACTACTTGTATAAATAGCACTATATATATTTTTTGCTATCATCAAATCGACATGTTTACTTTATACAATTCAAATATATCATAAGACAAAAAGCTGGGCGTCATCAACAGAATGAGATCCGAAAAGTTTCCATGATACTGATCTATTATAAATGGCTCAAGTACGCCTAACTGAGATTGATAATAAATAACAAATTTTATTCGCAGAAGCAACACCAATAAACTCATACCCGAACAACAGTGGGGAATCATTATCCTCCCCATACTCTAGTAGTGGCCAGAACTTATACGTAGCAGCCCCTGTGCGAGGTGCTGAGAATAATAGACGAGGTCCCATGTCATTGGAAGGTCATGATCAACCACCACGGCCACCTCCTCCTAGAAATGATGGTAATTATATATCGTAAAAAACTAGTTGTCAAATTAATCTCGAAACATAATCAGCTGTAGATATTGTGGAACAATGATGATTCAAATTTAAAGATATGCATGTTTATTTTCAGATTATTATAGCAGTCGAAGGCAGTTGTACGAAGAAGATGGCATGACCAATCAAAGGAATAAACCACCGTAAGTATCGTCATCTTATCGTTTATGTATATTAAATGTGAAGTATTGCCTTTATGTTCAGTTAGACAAATACCTTTTAACTGATATCAAGCCTTTTAGTGATAATTACTGTGGCAACAAAATAAAAATATTTCTTCCTTCTTTTTTTTTATTTCACGACTAGCTTCCGCCCACGACTTTGTACGTGCATCCCCGTTTTTCCCCGTTCCCGCAAGAATTTCGGGAAATCCTTTCTTAGCGGATGCATACGTCCTAACATCTACCTGCATGCCAAATTTCAGCCCGATACGTCCAGTGGTTTGGGCTGTGCGTTGATAGATCACTATATCAGTCACCTTTGAGTTATATATATATAGATTTACTAATAAGGTCACCCAGGGTTCTACACTTGGTCCACTTTTATTCATAATTCATACAAGTGATAAACTACTTCCTGCCATCCTAAACTAATCAAATTCCGTTACCCAAATTTTAATTATTTCCAATTTTGTTATATTTTAGAAGCGAGCCGCGTCTAATAAGCTTCCAGAAGGAAGGGTCTGTGGGTTTACGGCTATGTGGTGGGAATCGTTCAGGCGTGTTTGTGTCAGGCGTGCAACCAGCTAGCCCTGCTGCGTTGCAAGGACTTACTCCTGCTGATAAGATACTGAAGGTAAGAGATAGACTATTCAACTAATAAAAAGGGAACAAGTTTTCTTAAATTATTGTTATTAATTGCGTTGTAAAATTAAAGCTGTAGTTTGATAGCGTATGTTTTGTTTTATAGTATAAACTATCACTTGTTTAAAAATGCATATAGATGCTATTTCTTATTTCATGACTATATCCTACTTTGTCAATAATTTTCCTCGAGATACGAGAAGCAAAAAAACACCAAAAATGTTACTATATGTTAAAATGGCGCTTTACTAGTGTAGTTGTTCAAAGTGATATTTATTTCAATTCTTACAATCAAGTCTACTATTACTACTTATTAAAAAAAAGTTAGATTTATTCAATAAAACATTTCTTTCAGGTAAACGACATGGAAATGAAAGGAGTGACAAGAGAAGAAGCAGTGCTGTTCCTACTGAGTTTGCAAGAACGGATCGATCTCATCGTACAACACTCGCCTGAAGAATATAACGCGGTGGTTAGCGGACAAATGCGTAAGTATTTAATAATATTCCTATGTCTGAAAAATTATTTTACACAAGGTCGTGATAATCCACATATTAGTTATTAGGTTTGTTGATAGAATAGTAATATTTGTTCTTAGAATTGAAATCTTTTATTTGATATGAAAGCTCAGTCTATAAAGAATTGGAAAATTTGCTTTATGTCAATACATGAAAGCAATTTTTCCAATTCTTTATAGAATGTTTCAATAAACAGTTCATCATGTTTCAAGTCGTTGTTAAACGCATAGAATAACGCATAGAAATACTACGAAACTTCAATATTTCATAAGTATTGTTCACTGTACTACATAGCTAAAAAAAACAAATATTAAAAGAATAATTATTTTTCTACAGCGGGCGACTCATTCCACATAAAGACGCACTTCCACTACACGGAACCAACGGACGGTGAGATGTCATTCCGCTGCGGCGACGTGTTCCACGTGGTGGATACGCTGCATAATGGTACCGTGGGCGCGTGGCAGGTGTTCCGGATAGGTTAGTATCGCTTTTGGTGGACTGGATGGCTTTAATAGGGTAGCTATCGAGTGTCATGGTATTCAGAAATAATTTTAAAAGGAAGAAAATAATACATTTTCAAATTTCATTATTTAGGAGGATAGTAGGAGTGTCTTCCTATATAATGGAATGGGTATTGAAGTAGATATTTCGATCTCACTTTTTAAATACATAGATCTTTGCGACCTATTTATTTGCACTACAATTTTTAATTATGCCATCTAATCCTATCCTGTCCTAAAATGAATTTGTTGTAATTGATTTCATGAATGAAAATAAAAATTATTCAGTAAAAAATGTGTTTAATGACTTCTAATCTTTATCCTTAAAAGGAATATGCAGTATATTAATTCTTGCTTACTCTTCTTATTTTCAGGACGCAACAACCAAGAGGTCCAAAAAGGCACTATACCCAACAAAGCTCGTGCAGAGGAACTAGCTACAGCTCAATTTAACGCCACTAAAAAGGAAATGTCCGGGAACGATGGGAAACATAACTTCTTTAGGAGGAGAAGATCTACACACCGTAGGAGTAAGAGTTTAGGAAAGGTGCGTTATTTTGATTATTGCATACCAGAAATCAGTTTTTTTTAATGTGGCTACAATTACTATTAGTAGTAAGTAATAAAAGTACTTAGAATTAATGCCCCCCATTTTCCAAATAAGAAGTAAGATTGTGATTTGTAAAAATTTCAAAAATATGGAAATGGTCAGAATTGAAAAAAATACAAGAGTTTGGTATATTGCCATACCTTCTATTTGTTTTTGCTTTCCTAATTCTATATACTATTCGTTTATTAATAATTTCTAAGTAAATATTGATAACTTATTGTAACTACTATTACAGCTTTAACGTTACCTCAAAAAACCACATGCTTTGGATTTTATAAATCTGTAACCATTAATAATATAGTAAAATAATATTTCCAGGAACACTGGGACGAGGTAGTGCTATCAGACAGTATAAGCAAGTTCCCGGCATATGAGCGAGTAGTGCTCAAGCAACCCGGCTTTGTCCGTCCTGTGATTATTCTGGGAGCAGCAGCTGATATAGCTAGGGAACGACTGCTCAGTGAAAATCCAGATAAATTCGCTTCTCCTAGTAAGTATTGGACTTTTTAAAGGATAGAGATTAGACAATCTTTTTTATTGTTAAGTTCAGTTATGATTGGCTGATAATAATAGTCAGCATAAGCAGTTAGTCGTATTTTTTTTATGTTGATTGTGATAACTATTGAAATAGTTTTTAAGAAATGCTGCTTTTCTGCTTTTCATATAATATGTATAATAGTATTTGTTGTCGGTATGAACAACATAATACTGCAGAACAAGCTGTATTAAAGTTTTAATCCTTATCAGTTGTTATATTAGACAGATAGATTTTCCATCCGATAGCGGAAGTATTCTACTATAAGTTATGCTTAATTGATCTTCAAATCAATAATATTTATCAAAAACATTTTTATGCATATCAATTTTGTCATTCTTCTTAAGTTTCTCATCAGGTACTATTCCTTACATGTATGAAAATAAATATTTATTCACCTGCTAATTCCAGAAATGGACAACACCCTAGAAGACAATAAGACAAAATCGTCTGGCATCATCCGTTTATCCAGCATCCGAGCCATCATGGAGAGGGGGAAACACGCATTATTAGATATCACACCAAATGCCGTGGACAGACTTAACTATGCGCAGTTTTATCCAATTGTTATATTCTTGAAAGCGGATAATAAGCATATTATTAAGTCTCTGAGATCTGGATTGCCGAAGTAAGTTGTTTGTGGTAATGATGATGAATGTGGTTGTGATAATATAGAATGTGATGATGATTTATATGTTGATGGTGAAGAACATGATGATAGTGGTGGTGATGGTTGTGTCGATGAATTGATGATAATTAATACGATGTTTGTGGTGGTGAATATGATGATTGTGACGATGCTTATGAATATGTTTGTGATAATGATAACGAAGGTGATGTTTATGAATGTAATGTTGAAACTGACAATGAAGACGATAGTGATGGTGAAGTTGATTGTAATAATTATGACGATGGTTGTGATGATGAATTTAATAATTGTGACGATCACAATGTTGTTGGGGATGATAAAAACACTGATTAACAACAGATCAGCGCACAAATCATCAAAGAAGCTGCTAGAACAGTGCCAGCACATGGAGCGCGTGTGGGGCCACGTGTTCACGCACACGATCGCGCTGAGCGACGCGAGCGCGGCCACGTGGTACCACAAGCTGTGCGACCTGCTGCACCGCACGCAGCAGCAGCAGCTCTGGGTGTCCGAGACTAAGGTGAGT
>CAJQZM010027762.1:0-21898 GCA_907164665.1 Colias nastes | reverse complement strand
AATGTCACGCGTAACGAAAAAATGTTACACTAAATTTTTTTCCAACCCCGATAAAGAAGTTTCACTTCAATATATTAATTGATTTGCAACATGCTATATTGAGATTATTACAATAATTATTTGAACAATGTTTCACCAATGAATGGTATGCAAATAATAGTTAAAATTAATTTCTAAACATTAATTATAATTCATTTTATGTAACAATTTCATAATTATCATTCTGATTAAATATTATTTGCACGTAATTTCGGTAATATGGCGTAACGAAGTAGTTTCGGGATAAAAATTATCAACATTGTTTCAGCAGTTTAATTATTTTAAATAAAAAAATGCATGTGTAAAATTGTAAATGGCAAATTATCATCTACACTTAATAATATTATAAAGCTGAAGAGTTGGTTTGTTTGTTTGTTTTTCACGCGCTAATCTCAGGAACTACTGGTCCGATTTGTAAAATTCTTTCGGTGTTAGATAGCCCATTTATCGAGGAAGGTTATAGGCTATACATCATCACCCTAAGACTAACAGGAGCGTAGCAATGCGGGTGAAACCGCGGGGCACAGCTAGTGTTTGATAAAATCTACAGTAAGTATAGTAAGTATACAGAAGTCTTAAGTTAATACTAGGTAAGTATATATTGTATTCTGCAAAATATGCTTATACTTTTGAATCGTTATAATATTGATGTTAGAACGATTCTAAAGTGATTACAAAGAACTTTTTAACAAATAAGTATTGTTAATATTAGAGAGGAACTATTAAAGTCTTTTTAGTCGTTATTCTTTCTGTTTCTAGAACAGACGAAATAATTTAAAGTATATTTAAGATTCAATTCGAGATAGTCTCAAGAAAATACAAACACCTATGGGAACAATTTCGCCAGTTACGTAACATTATTTTTGTAAAATGAATTCTATTTCTTACGCAAGAAAGTTTTAAGTTCAATGGCAGAAGTAGTTTCACACACGTACACGTTAATGTATGCTTTATTACAAAGCAATAAGAATTATAATTACGATACACGGGAAATCGGAACAAAAAATTTTGCATGTGTAAGTGCGAAATCTCGATTATTGATTTTGAATTCTATTGTTAGGGAATACGATTGGTTTTAGTTTAGTATAATTTTGTATGGTAGTCTGTAGCAAGCGTCGTGGGAAATTTTCCCACAATTGTTTTTCCTGTGACCTTTGCTTGGAGTTTAACGAACCTAATGTCTTTGAAATTGAGGTATTATAAAAACTTGTGGGTTAATCTTTGTTCTTATTTAATGCTTGCTTGATTCTCAGTTACGTGGGTAACCTAAATTATCTATTTTTATGAAATTAACCTATTTACCTACCAACTACATATATCTATATTATGATCACTATAATCTTAATATATATAAATCTCGTGTCACAATGTTTGTCCTCAATGGACTCCTAAACCACTTAACCGATTATAATAAAATTCGCACACCATGTGCAGTTCGATCCAACTTGAGAGATAGGATAGTTTAAACATTTAGGTACCACGGGCGAAGCCGGGGCGGACCGCTAGTATATCTATAAGTTTCTAACAACATTAGTTTGCTAGTCACGGATAAATCGGAATCAAACATTTGAATAATTATTTTTGTATAGAGATAGCAATTTGATAACACGACCGCGACATTATAATATTTATTATATCTTAATCTTAAAATAAACAATAAAACCCGTACCTATGTAAATAAAATCTCTTTTATATTTACTTCTATTCATTTATGCCATATTTTAAAGCCTTATACAATGCGCATATTTTATTCTTCTTGCAGTATGCACATAAAATAAAATATTTCTGTTTTATGCACGTGGTTTCAATTAATACAATGAAAAAAATTGGTTGTCTGTAAAGTCGGTTTACTGACGATAGTTGAAAGGTTGAACGTGACAACGTCCGATTGTGCTTCTTTGTCGTTCGTTCCGCGCTCTCGCTCGCACTTCAAGCCTTACATGGAACGCCTCAGAGCGAGGTAACGCCGCATGAGTCATGTTTTTTCGTGCGTGCAGCCGGCTATCGAATTATAAGACGTTGTCACCTTGGACAAAGCCGCGGGTAAAAGCAAGTATTTCTATTGCCTATGTGTTCTTCTGATACATAAAATACATCACTACTAAGTATCATCAAAATCCGTTCGATGGTTTATGCGTGATAGACCAACAAACATACACCATGCATCTGTATATCCTAACAAACTTACACGTTTATATTAGTAAGATTAGAGTGAAGTCCCATGTCCCCTAGTGGGGTAAGGGGCAGATGCATTATACATCTGTTTCACTGATCGATTTTCTTTAGAGACAAGTAGGTGATCAGCCTTCTGTGTCCTGCCAGACCGAGACATTTTTTTTCTTCGTCTCCACCGGGAATCGAACCCAGGACCCCCCGGTGTTACGCTCACGCGTCAACCACTGTACCAAGGAGGCGGTCAGTAAGCTTAGACATCATATTAATATTAAATTATTATACGGCGGCCTATACATTCTCGATTCCAGCACTCAAAGTCCAAGACAGTCAATTATCTACTTGACTACAACTGTTACAAAAACAAAAAATTGGTTGTCTGTAAAGTCGGTTTACTGACGATAGTTGAACGTGACAACGGCCGATTGTGCTTCTTTGTCGCTCGTTCCGCGCTCTCGCTTGCACTTCAAGCCTTACGGAACGCCTCAGAGCGCGAGGAAACGCCGCATGAGTCATGTTTTTTCGTGCGTGCAGCCGGCTATCGAATTATAAGACGTTGTCACGTCAAAAAAAACGCTATTTGAAACCATTCAAATATAGTATTTGTAGTAATATTTGATAGTTCCTAACCATATCCTCAGTAGTAATACAAAATACTTCTAACAAAAGTTCATTGCATTCTCTACGGCTTCATTTACCATAAGCTTTATTAGGTGACGTCATTGAACATCAATAATATAATATTCTCGTTATCTTGGGCTTTCAGAAACGCTCATTTGCTTGTCGCCAGCACATTATGGTGCAAGGCATAAGCTTAAATATTTATCAAATCGAATTATCCTCAAACAATTAGAAAAAGTATGTGTCCACCACGGCTTCACTCATCTATACTAATATTATAAAGCTGAAAAGTGTGTTTGTTTGAACGCGCTAATCTCGGGAACTGCTGGTCCGATTTGAAAAAAATATTTTTTGGTGTTAGATAGCCCATTTATTGAGGAAAGCATAGGCTATATATCATCCCACTAAGACCAACCGGAGCGGAGCACTGCGGGTAAAACCGCAGAGCATAGCTAGTCGTACATATTTACCCTATAGCATTCAGGGATCATTTACATAATATATAACGGTGAAATAATTTTTAAAATCCTTAATGCACGCATAAAGACGAGTAATTGCCATAAATTGGCTCTATGTTTCTTATTACTTTAAAACTATTTATTAGTGTAAGATTTAGGGCTTGCATATTTTATAGAATGCAAATAATATGTCGGTAAGTGAATTAAGTTTTAACAAAAATATTATCTAACTTATAAAATAAAATAAATCCGCTCCCGCTACCGCTCATACCTTACACCACACAAAACAATCGGAGGGATTCGGTAAAACTCATTGATTCGTTTGAACTCGTTTGAAAACAAAATGTGGTTCCAGTATTAGATTTTCCATTATTTGTGTAACTTCGTTTGTTCTTATTTATTCCGTTATTAGGGAAATTCGTGGTTGAGGCATGAATATTATTTTACTAGCTGTTGCCCGTGAATTTGTTTAATACCTACTTATTTAAATTAGTAAAAGTTGACAGATTCGATTATTAAAAAAAAATAAGAGAAAATGCTCGAATCGATTGTATTTTTTTGTGTTTGTTCCCTCATAACTTTCGAAAGGGTAAACCGATTTTAATTATTTTTTTAAAATATGTGAAAGCTGTCTTCCGGTTGTTTCCGTTTTGATTGTATCCAGTTCTGAGCATTTCAAGGCCATTTAGTTTAACACTAGAGCGCTCGCGCCTAAAATTTTCCTTGAGTGCACGCGTGGGTTACATATGTCACCCATTACGACGCACGTTTTTTTCATAAAAATCGTAGTTTAAAAAGTAAACGAAGTATTTATTTACGAATCAACTTTATTTTTAAGTGATGAGACAAAAAATATATCAACATTTTCTCACTATTAGAAAATAAATATTAATTACTTAGTTAGTAATTAATATTTATTTTCAGTGAAAGATATTTATATAAGTATAGGTAGTCATTTCAGAGTTTTGTATAAAAAGATAGATCGAAAAAAATATGAATGTTGGTAAATGTTAAAAATATGTTATGACTTATGACGATTCAAAAGTGCTAGAAGAAGTCTAATTGATTAAATAAATGATTGAGTTTGTTGCACGATTTGACGATAGAGACATAGTTACCGCGTATTGTTTTAACACCATCAATTTTAACTTAGTATTTTCTAGTGTTAGATGTTACGCGAGTATTATACATTTAGTAATTAAAAAATTTTAACGGATTTTAAACGCGATTTATTCATTATATTATTTTCCCGACGTTTCGAACACTTTACAGCGAGCGTGGTCACGGGCAGACCGGTCTATGAATAAATCGCGTTTAAAATACGTTAAAAAATTTTAATTTCTAAATTTTAACGATTGTCTTTACAATATTAGTTATGATGGTATCGATAGATAATATCTACCGATAGTATTATCTCATAAACTACTTGCTAGTATTGTATTGTAATTAACTGACGCTATGGCCACAAGTGGTGACAGTTCATTAACCTGAGATCTATTGTGATTTAAGCCAATCGTATTGTTGGTTTAGTGGTTAGCATGTTTGAAGGGTCCCAGGTTCGAATACATGAACAAAAAATATTATAATTTACAATTAAAGTAGTTTAAATCATATTTCTTTATACCTTTGAGATAGACATTTTTTTGAGTAGATATCTTTTTACGAGTTTACGAGTATATTTTTTGTATAGTTATCTAATAAAACATAATATGAAACATTACTGGTTCAAACGGAAAAGTCTGTTTTAGTGAGAAATACATTATGATAAAAATTATAGTTTATGGATTTCGAAATATTATGTTTAAATGGTTTCATATTTAAATATTCTGTTTGATTTTTATTCTTATAGATTTTTAATAAAAATATTGAAATTCGCATGAAATTAATTAAGTATTATACAGGCTTTTATACTGAATTTCCAAAAAAATTAATAAAAATAAAAATATTTTGAATTTAAGAGAGAATAATTCAATTTTTGAAACAAAATTTATATTTATTTAACGATTTCTATAAATTTCGGGATATGATGTTTAAAGCCAACAATTTGTTTTAATGAATTAAGTAACTTTAATAGTTTAACGAGAAAGTGTATATTATAAAACAACATTTCTACATGTTTGCTTCTTTTCACAATAAACTCATTTATCTAAATAATTTATTCAACTCTAAATCTCTTACGAAATATAGATTATAGTTTAAATATTAAATATACGAAACACGTTAATTTAAAACGATACAAAGGTTTACCATTTTAGCGATTCCCTGAAATGCTAGCTCATTATGATTTTGCGTTTGTTATTAACAATAAATTTAGATTTCAATGGAAAAGTGAATTAAGGACCTGATATTAAATATGTTATAAATGAGATATTTAGTTATGAAGTTTAGTGATTTAGTTTATACGTTAATAAAGTAAAATACTTATAATTTATAACATTTCAGATTTTACTTTAGAATTAACCAATATGAAAACATAATTTAAATAAATTGTGTTTGTCGATTGTTTACGAAAACGACAGATTTCTTTTTAATGGGTCATTTACTGGCTGATAAACTTATAGCTAATACATTAGTTTATACGTATATCAATCAATAAATCGTAAAAAACAATAAAATTCACAAAAATACTATCAAACATGCACTTTAGTGCGGACAACGAAACATACAGTTTCATAATATTATCTACATTACATCATAGTCTAATGTTAATCCTCTTTCTCACACATACATCAGACAAATTCAAATTACAATACAAGAAACACACCCAAAACATAAGCAATTGTTAGCCAAACCCTAAGCCCAGTAGAGCCCTTCGTCTTTGCTCCCATCTGACAGTGTAATCCGGAGCAAGCCACTGAGGTACTTCTGTTATTTATATGTTTGAATTTCATGTTTGATTTGAAACTACCCGCTTGTATAGTTTCTTGTATTGTACATGCAAATTGTGAAATGGATCGTACAGATATTTTATAGATAACAGATTTCATAAAAATTTAGACTTTTTGGTTTTGATGCTTCAAAAGTAAACTATTATTACCGATTTCCATTCAAGCCATTAGCATTAGCATTATTTTCATAAGTTACATGCATTTATATCTTTTATAAATTTTATTTATCTGCTCTTCTTCTTTTTAGTAACATCTGTATAATTTTGTGTTGTATCGGTATTAAGTTGCTTATCTGGGGTCGTTCCTCTTACAAATATCGATTCCCTATTTCACCAATTATAGTGTTCATTTTTTCAAAATAAGTCTTTCTCCTACCACGTATAAAGTTCAAATTTCTAGCGATTTAAATACAATATTTTTCCTCTTTAAATGTAATATTTTACATAACACAAGCAATTATCGTAATGTCTACCTTACACTAGATAGCAAAAATTTACGGGATATTCCCACCACAGTCACTATACGCTATTCGTAGTTTGAAAAAAAGACATGAATTTAAGTTGTTTTTTGTAATTATTATTAGTAGAATTTTCAATCCTCGGTTACTTTATTAAACATATAGGTAATTGGGAAATTTTTAAAATGTTTCTTAATACGATATTCGATAAAAAAAAATCCCAAGTATTCAAAAATCGGGTCTGAGTGAATTATATTTACTAAATTGATATTTTATATTATTGAGATAAAATGCATTTGGGGTTCTAATTTATGCGAACAAAAAAATAACCATTTGGTTTCAGAACCTGCCTTTTGCATATAGTTAAAAAAAGCTTTACAAAGAGGAAATATTTATTTTGTTATCTGTTTGCAATTAACAAACCCAAAAAGTGGAAAACTAGGTTATCCCTGAATCATATTGGGTTTATTTTGTTACCTTTGCATATTCTACATTTTTGCATAAACGGCTGTTCGAATTTTAAGGATTTCAAGAAATAAAAGAACTCAAATTAAAAACTATAACACAATTTCTGTAAACATAAAAAATAAAAACTACTTAAGTACACTTGAATAAAATATAATTTACTCATAAGATATGAATCTAAAGCTCTCGACTAATGTTTTCATATTAATCTAATATAAAACTAATTACGAAAGATACAACAAAGCAATTTAATTACAGATAAGTATTTCACACCTCACATACATATTTTTATTTATTTTAAAACAGAGAAGCATTTAAATAAATAATTAGGTATCTAGCCAACAAGCATTAACGTCAAACGCATACGAACACCGTTGTCAAGTACTTTGTAATTTACTTTTAATTTGAAAACTTTTCATATGAGTGTTAGAAATGGGATTAAATTCTAATTAATGTATATTTTATTCATTTCATGGAAAAATGTGTATGTTTGTCTTGTTTCGTAACTAATAACTAATACAAACGTAGGAACTATATATAGACTACAGGCCCATGTTGAAAAAGTTATGGGTCATTTGAACCACCAGGTGACCTATCTAGAACGATATAAGAGCATAAAATAATAAGATTCAGCACTATGACGTCACTTGTAAGCTGCGTCTACCTGAGTGCAGATGAGAATTCGAAAGTACAGGTAGAGATTTTTTCCCCTTGTCTCCATGATTTTTGTACGGCGTTGCGGAATAATGGATTAAAAGCAATATAGAAATAGTATGACACAGATGCCTTACAAAATCAAATGACCAAATTTACCCCGGCAATTGTCGGAAAATAAAAATAAATTTCGACTTTGTGGACCACCATTTTTGTACGGCATCTGTGTTAAATAATAAACTGTTTAAATACTACTAATAAATAATAGAAATTTGGATAATATTTTCAGGTTCGTTTTTTAGAGAATACTTCAAAAATATTTTCTCTTAGTCTCTACCAAGTTACATATCTGTGCCTCCAGTGAATAAGGGAATAACTCAAAAACAGCACTTTTCAGGAGAGACAAAAAACTATATATCAATACTAAATCTTTATAACTTTAAAATTTTAAGCTTGTATGGGTAAGATATGATGTTAGACTTTAGTTTTACATATGGACACATATTGTAACAACACCATAAATATACTTTTTTCGTGTTTTTTTGTAGTTGTGACCTTATGAACGAGTACTTTATGGAATAACTCAATGTATTCACATAATTTTTTTTTACTCTTTGCAATATGAAGACTTATGCCCTTATGCACTATGTTCATAATCGCATAACACGACTTATATTATTGCCAGTTTTGGTTTTATAGAAATGATGTGACTTATTATGCTTGAAAATTGAAATTTGTGTACTTTATGACTCAATAATTGAGGCCTTTTAGTGGAAAAACTATGCACGTAGCTTGAAAAACGAATGAAATCAACGGGTTTTTTTCTTTAGATCTTTCTTAATCGTTCTCTCGTTCGTTTCTTAATCGTTCTTTAGATAATTAAAACAAAACAACATTTAGGTATTTATGCATTTAACCCTAGAAGTCCAATCTACGTAAATTTGATGTATACTCTTCTATATTTACCACCGAATCGCTTCAAAATCCAGAACTAACTCATTAGCCGTCGAGACCTAGCAGTTCATAGTTGGCTCATCCCGGTAAATTCCGCCATTTTGTTGTAAAGAGGATGTTGTGCGTCATTTTGACGTATAATTGGGCTTTTCCTAACTTTTACGATTGTTTCAAATTTTTATTTTGTGATTTATTTGAATAATTTTTTTTCCAAGTCACGTTTCACATGATATAGTATTATACTATAGATTGAGTATAAAATGGGATCCAGACAACTTTGATACTAGGACGATAATCTTCAATTTTAGTAAATGACGATTATTGTCCTCCGCTGGATTTGGACTCCAAGCAAGAGGATTGGGTGGATGAAGATGTTGTCCGGAGTAAAACCGAATATGTCATGGTGGTATACATTGAGGATACAAGCACTATAAAGAGATAAGAGAAGCCCGAAAACCATATTCCTGTATGTTCAGTTACAGGAAAAGTTATAGGTGGTCAGTGGCGATATTTTACGGCATGATATGGAATTTTAACAATTTCTATATCATATAATATCAAAATAATGTAGATAAATAAAGAAAATACAATGAGCCGCAAAGATTTTATGAAAAAATTAAGCACAGATTTGAAGGTGCCTTGGATGCAAATACGACTTGTGGCACGCACTTTGAAGACTCTACGTGACAATAGCCCAATTTTTTCAAAATTTGTGGTACCAGAGTATCCATAATATGTTTACGAAAATGCAGGACCAGAGAAGTATCGATATTGCGGATTTTTTTTCCTATAAAAAAGGCAAATTACCAAAGCACAGTGGCTAAAACGCTATATGCGGAGAAAATAATATTCATAATTGTCAAGCCTGGTTATAAATACTTTTTTTTCTATGCGACTATTATAGACTATAGTATTGTAGTTAGATTAAATTTAAAAAAAAATTAAAAACTAGTTATTTTTTAAAAACTTACCCAATTATAAGAATAAAATATAAGTTTAACATTTTTGTTGGCTTTTTTTAGATGATTCAATTATCGTTCTGTATTTATATAAACAAAGAGTATAATATCATTAAATGCACTTATTGTGTTAATTAAAACTGTATTTTTTATATCTATTGCAAAAAATAGTTAATTTCCATAGAAATATATTAGTATCCCAAGCTAACTGATAAATACCTTTTTTAAAGAATATAAAGATTTGTTGTTGCAGATTTATTGAAAAAACGATTGAAAAATAATAAGGAATAGTGTGTGTCGTTTCCGTGTATTCAAATAGACCAATAGCAACACGGCTTTAATGCGAAACTGTCTCATGTCGTCACTTGAACCAATCACACTAAAAGAGTTGTTCCTTTATGCTCATGTTAGAAAAATGACACAAATGCGTTTATACTAAAATAGTGTTAGCACTGATGGAACAAAATGAATTAAGTCTTTATTCAAAAAGTATAACTACACATATGTCTTTGTGTTCGTGGGTACTTTTGACTCGAGACGAATAGTTCCTTTGCGATTGCCTAAAATGATGGATAAGGTAACTTATACCGTTAATCACACCCTACTTATACCGTTTGGGTCATTCGAAAAAATGGGTTAGGACGCAGCTAGAGATATGACCTTTTGATATGTTGTGTATTTTGACGAGCTGAATCCAATGGTGCAATAAAAACCAAAGGGAATAACTCGTCTTACTCCCTTATTCACTGGAGGCACAGATATTAGGGAAAAGAATTAACAATTGGTTTACAAACTATAACATAATACTAGCGGTTGGCCCCGTCATCATCCGTGGTACATACCTAGTCTATAACGGTGCATTTACATCAAACGAACATAGAGCTAGAGCAAGAGCATTATTTCGTGATCCTTTAGTGTAAACTGTAAACGAAAACTCATATTAAGTGATGTTCAGTATTAGAACATTGCATAGAATCTTTTCGAACGCACTATGAACAACGAAAGAATGCTCTACGCCTGTTTACACTAAAATAATTTGACATACTGGGGTTAGAATTCGCTCGTTTGATGTAAATGCACCGTAAGACTCAGGAATTACGTACATATCCGATGGTGAAAGAATGTTTGCAATCAGTTCAGTAGTTTCTGAGATTATCTTGTTCAAACAAACTTTTCAGATTTATATTATTAACATAGATTTATTATATTATATTTATCACTATTTAATCTCCTTTATTATTGTTTCAGGTACGGTCAATTTGTCAACGCGTGAGTCAAATAGAAAAAATATTCGGACGCTTCAATTAAAACTTAATCAAGATTAATTTGAAAAAATGGCGGCTGAAAAATATACGCAGCTTCTATTTCATTTTCTGTGTACTTGATCAAAATGTATAAAATTTGACGTAAGGTACTTGAAATAAATGAAAATTTTAATATTACCTACATTTTTATTTTTTATTATGTTACCTATTTTTAGTCACTTTTCTAATTAATTTTTCTATTCCTTAAAGATGAGCGAAGGCGTAAGTGGTTCTTAATTAAGAAAAACAAGATAATTATTTTTATAACAAAAATAAAGCAAAAAGATAAGTCTTAGCCCACGATGGAAAAAAGTGGGATGCGTTTAAACATTATCCGAAAATATTATTTTTGTTACATAAATACTGAACCGATAGTTAAAACTATTTTAACTATTTATATTCATTGTTTTAGCATATTCAATAACATTTTAACACAACACAATATTATGTAAAAAAAGTCATTATAACACTCTCGTAAGAAACCTGCAAAATAAAAGAGTAAAAATATAAAACGCATCTCGTCTGTAACAGCCATTAGAACTGTGGGACACTGTCAGGTGTCGTTAAGTGTGAATTTATGCCGCGGATCCGCTCCGAGCCTTATTAATGACGCGTCGAGATAAGGGGCAAGTTAAAGAATGATGTAAGGGCACTTCACACGGTTTGCGGAAACGTAGCGTTTTTTTTCTGACTGTTAGTAATTTTGTAGTTGAAATGATGAGTGTGGAATTTGATTTGGTGAAACTATTATTATTAAATACTTACCTACATTAATTGGATGCATTGTAACATAGAAAATATCAAGAAAAAAGTTATGATTCTAGGTATGGATAAGAATTTTAGATTTTGGGAAAGAAGGAATTTGGGAAAATAGCGTATGTTTATGAGATTGTATGATCTGCTCACTTGTCTATTGTACTGTTAATTTGCTTATTAATATTGAATATATGAATAAACATAGAACCTAAGAATATTCTTAAAATGCTACATTTCACTTATAATATAAAAATGGCAACGTTTTCCAAGCGTTCGAAACGCGGTGAATATGAAAAAGTCGTTGATTTAAAGAAATCGACAAAGAATTGTCTTAGACACCGTGTCGGAATTCTTAAACGAATGCATAATTTATTATTTAAGCAGATTTTGGGGTTCTCTAACAACCTTCGTTTATTTCCTATAATAGGGAGAGTAAATTTCAACTGTATGTAATATATTATATCATCGGTAGAAAACGAAGAATAAAATAATTTGTTTTACTTTTATCGCTAGTTTTTGTAGAATTCAATCTTTTTTTTTTTCACTTTTATTCATATTTTTTTTCATAACATAAAACTTAAGTGTACGTAGATTCAACAGTGACGTTGCGTCACATCGAGTGTGTTTGTCACTATCGCGCCACGCCACGCTACGCAACGTTACACCACGCTACGCTATGCTACGCAACGCTACGCCACGCTACGCGACGTTACGCTACGCCACGCAACGCCACGCGTCAGATCGCGCGTGCCTGCCTCATCACAGCACTGCTTTTAATTATGTCATTTCACATCACGATACGTTACATTGTATTACGTTAAAATCTTTATTAATAATGTAAATTCTGTACGGGGCCAAAGCGTGATATTAATATTCACTCCTCAATATTGAGGGGTTAAAACAATTTCTGAATTCCGTTGTTTCTAAATTCGGTAAAATTATGCATTTTCGTTTGGGATATTTATTGAATTTGTAATGAGGGACACTTGTAATATTTAATATTTAACTTTGGTTTAGAAAGGGGGATTAAAGATCTTTAAATTTCATCGATTTTGTTTTATTTATTCGAGAAAATTTGAACGCGGTGATTTCAAAAGTAAACAAGTGGAGCGGCGGGCGCTAGCTAGTTCAACTTATTTTATTTTTATTTTTATTTTTCTTTATTAGGGATAATAAACAGCAGAACAGTGGTTAATCACTACATAGTATAAAACAAAGTCGCTTTCTCTGTCCCTATGTCCCTTTGTACGCTTAAATCTTTGAAACTACGCAACGGATTTTGATGCGGTTTTTTTTAATAGATAGAGTGATTCAAGAGGAAGGTTTATATGTATAATAACATCCATTAAATAGTGGAGAAGTACTGTTATTTTTGAGGTTTCTAATGTGATGTCGTAAAAAATTACATTTTTTCCGCTTACATTGCAAACGCAGGCTGAACCCTACGAGTTTTATCAAAATAATGTACTAAGTATTATACACTTTGAAAAGGTCTACAGAAAAGTCAGCGATGGTATATGTCTATCTCTTATGGATAACCCACAATAACTTTTTTTTGTCATTTACTTTTTACGACAAATAATGGCTAATTTTCGAAGCGATTTTAACCAATACAGCATTAATCCTTAACCAATTAAATACCTTGAATACATTGTTCATTTAATATAGATCTATATGGCCCTTTACACCGTATGATTTAAGTGAATATTTTCGAAGATATTACAGATTTAAAAATTGCGGGACGTAGCGTTTGCGGCGGTACCGGCCGGCCGCCCGGCTATATATTTTATACCAGTGCGAAGCCGGAGCGGGCCGCTATGTTTTTATATACAACGTTCACAGTTTTTCTGTAGTGTATTTAGTATCAGCATTGAACCCGTGCGAAGCCGGGGCGGGTCGCTAGTTGTACAATAAAACTTAATCTAAATACAGGTATAACTGTCCAACCAACAACATTATCCACAGTTTGGATACATACATTTTTATACGTGCAACAAATGCGAATAAGAAAAAATAAATATAAATGTGCACTTAGCCATGGCAATAAAAATAAAATAAATCAAAAATTAGAGATAAAGGTAGAGGGACGCAAAATAAGATACCTAGGTTATTGCATGTTTAGGAGCAGATCAGCTAAACTTCTTCGAAACTTACATTTTGAATTCGAAAAAATGTCAAGGTCAGAGAAATTTTTATTAAAATTGTCAACAACATGACGTAAAGGGGAGCGCAAGCCAGCATTCGAACGACATGCCTCAGTAGCGAATAGATGATAAGTGCGCAGCTTTCGCCGGTATACAGTTCGTGGCACGGTGTAAAATAATTTACTCACAAGATACTGACAGTCAAATTTGTTATTACAAAGTCCGTACAAGAACATGGTCTGAAGGAGCAAACGCCTATTTTTAAGAGTCAAAAATTTGTATTTACGCAAAACGTCTGAATATGGGATATATTTTTTATGACATCTGTAGTTCATGGTATTGAAAAACCTTTTTTGAACTTTTTCAATAATATCCGCGTACTTGCTGTAAAATGGGTCCCACACGAACGAGCCATACTCTAATTGCGGACGGACCAACGACGTAAATAAGTGTATAAACGTAGAAGGCTTTTTGAATTCTAACGATGCGCGCATTATAAAACCGTACATTCTATAAGCTTTACTGGTGATGTTAGCGATATGTAAATTCATGTGAAGATTTTCGTCGAGAGTGATTCCAAGATCTCGCAAATACGTAACCTTATCTAATGTTTCATTACAAAGATTGTAGTCAAATAGAATACGATTCTTATTCTTTGTAAAAGTAATAGTGTGACATTTGGGAATACTAAGATTTAATTTGTTATTAGAACAGTAGGTATTAAGTCGGTCTAAATCGTCTTGTAATTCTATGCAGTCATGTGTAGTTTTTATAGCTTTATATACCTTTAGATCATCGGCATAGAGCAAGAATTTTGAATTGAGAAAACAGGTGTTAATGTCGTTAATATATAAAATAAATAGAAGGGGTCCAAGAATTGAGCCTTGCGGTACTCCCGATGTAATGGTAATATAGTCTGAAAAGTATCCATTGACAACAACTCTTTGTGACCTGTTGGTAACATAAGAAGAGAACCATCTCAGTAAGTTCCCACGAATACCATTATAAGCTAACTTCTTTAATAAAATATTATGATCAACTCTATCGAATGCTTTTTGGAAATCCGTGTAAACAGCATCCACTTGAATGCGTCTGTCCATGTTCTCGAATAAGTATCCAGTATATGTAGCCATATTCGTGATAGTAGAGCGGCGTTTTACAAATCCGTGTTGTTCTTGTATAATGAGTTTGCTTACCTGCGGATACAATTCATCATGGACTATTCTTTCAAAAAGCTTCGACAGTGTACATAGTATGGAGATTGGCCTATAATTACTTATTTCATCCTTAGCACCACTCTTATGAATAGGGATAATATAAGCGCGTTTCCAGAGATCGGGAAACGAGCCCTCTCTTATGCATTTATTGAATAGAATGGTAAGGGGATAGCATAATGTATCAGCTGTTTTTTTGAAGAAAACAGCTGGCAGTTTATCGGGACCAGGTCCTTTAGACACATCAAGCTGCATTAGGGCTTTTTTAACTTTTGAGTTTGTGATAGTGATGTTATTAATAATGTCACAATTATCAGATAATATATCAGGCGGCTGCCACTCATGTGGTATAAAAGAGGACGGCTCATAAACCGACTGGAAAAATAAAGAGAACAATTGACATATCTCCTCGGGGGTTTTTCCAGTTCGCGAGAGAAGAGACATATTTGACGGAATTTGATTATTTGCTTTGCGATTAGATATGTAACTCCAAAAATTTTTTACGTTTTCTGAGATTGACTTTTCTAAATGTTCTCTATATTTTGATAGTGATTGTTTACATTCATTTTTAAACCTTTTTCTAAGTAGACTAAATGACTCATACGCTGTTTTGTTGCCACATTTCTTCCAATGGATCCATGTTTTAGACTTATTATTAAAGATGTGAATAAGAGATTTTGAAAACCATGGTGGAAACTTTGATGATTTCGTGTAAGATACAGGAGTGTATTCAGCAATAATTTTATTAATCACATTATAAAAGTCATCAACACAGTCAGCAGCGGACTTGTTTATTGCAAAAATAGAAATCCAGTCAGTTTGAGCCAAATGTTCACAAATTTTTTCGTAATCAGCTTTGTAGTAATTAAATTTTTTAATTTTCTGACGTTTTAAACATGAAAATTTACCGATGAAATCAATAGCGACCTGAAAGGGAGGATGATGATGATCAACGTTTACAAGTGAGGTGTCCGGAGCATTAATAATACAATTTACGTTGGAGATACAGAGGTCTAAAATTTTGTCATTCACGTTTTTAATATAATTAAATTGGGAACCATTAACAGAATCCATGAAAGAACCCAAAAGTTGAACTTTGTGTGGATCGCCATAGTTTTGCAAAATACAAGCATATTCAAGTCCTCTAGTCCAGCGTGCTTCGGGTATATTATAATCTCCTAAAATGTAAAAGTAATCAATATTAGAATTAAGTAAAATGTTTTCTAAAGCATCAAAGTGAGCAGAATATATTTCATCAGACGTGTTAGGTGGGATGTATGTAGCACTAAAAAAATGTTTTATTCGGCCATCATTTGAAGTGAGTTCAACAGCTACATTTTCTATATGCAAGGACGTCGAGAAAGATAAACAAAGAGGATGCAGTGATCTTAAAATAGCAATCAGAGTTCCACCACCATCAGACTTATTACAAGCGGTGCGGTTACGATCACAACGGAATACAACGTAACGCGAGTCTATGAACTCAGCATCAGCTATGTCAGGAATAAGCCAGGTTTCGGTTAATATTATAACATCGAAGCAATTTGAAAGAATATTAGTATAAAGAATGTTTAATTTTGTGCGTAACCCTCTACAATTTTGGTAATAAACTATTATGCTTTTACTCATTGTAAAAATAATTAATGTAAGTATATAAGTATGCGTATAGAATATTAATTAAGTTATAAATATTTTTAATTACCATGGCTAAAATGTGCTGATTATCCATATCAATCACTGAGGCAAAGAATATCTCAAAAATCGTAACAATAAAATTAGTGCCAAAAATAGAGGAGAAAAATTCTAAGGGATATAAAATAGTGACACAATTTTTAACAACATTATTATACAATGTAAGAATATAAAAGGCTAATTGAGGAAGGTGATGTTTGTAAAAAATTAAAAAATTTAGATCTGGGATGTTATTATTTCTTTGATTTGATCTTCTCATTAATGTCCCTGGCGCTACGTATGGCGAAAGCACCGGAATGGTCGGTCTCACGCACAAGAATAGTGGCGTGTTTTAATATTTGAAATTATTTTGTTTAGCCGCTTCCCGGGCTTCACGAAAAAGCTGCTTATTCTTTAGAGTAAGGTGTTCATTTAAGTATATGGACGATGAAGATCCATTTATTCCCAAATCACCGCTAGTGATTCCTTTTTTAAGGCGATAGGCACTGAGGATATTATCTCTCGTAGTTCTTGAAGTGAATTTAACAATTATATTTTTTGGACGGCGGCATTGAGTTTGCGCATGTGGTACTCGATGTATAGATACGATGTCCCTTTGTTGTATAGGGAAACATAAATTGCTGCCCAATGTTTCTAGCAGTGTAATGAGATTTTCACCCCTCTTTTCAGGCACATTGCATATTTCTAGATTACACTGTCGAGCCTGTTGGTCCAAGGCATCTAGTTTGGCTTCAAAATAATTAATTTTAGAGTAATCTGGCATGATGTTTGATAAACGTTCCTCGAAGACTGTAACTTGTTTTTTAAGCTCGATCTGCTGTTCACCGTTAAATTCAGATGATTTTTGTAGTTCCCTTATTTCAGCACTTATTTCCGAAATATTCTGCTTTAATTTAGTATTTTCAGAACGCAGTTCATCGATCTCTTTTTTTATTTCTAAAGTAAACGATTCCAAATCGCTTCTCACCTTCCCGATACTGTCGTGAATTGTGCTTACTTTATGGTCCAGTTCGATTCGTAACTCCTGAAAAGCTTCTTTCAATTCCACACTAAGGACACTGAATGCGCTAGTTAGTTCGTCTTCCGGTTGTTTACGCTTTCGCATATTTATATTAACGCTTGTAGCTTGAGATACATTGGTCTTACTCAAATCAGGATTGGATTGAGCTTTAGGCGGTGATCTAATCATGTTCAGAGAAAAAAAATAAAATAAAAATTATCTTTAATCAGTGTCCAAAGTTATATTTTTCTTCAATATGTAGCGGGGATTGGTGAAAAATTAATCAGAAAAAAAAAAAAAAACAATATTCGGTAGTCGTCCCCGGCTTGATTTGAACCACGGACTATACGATGAGCAATCCAGTGAGTTAACCGTACGGCTACAGCGACTTTGTTGACAACTTCGAAAATGTTAATATTATTCATCCATGCACAGTCTCATTATAATCGTTGTGCTCAGTGTTGGATAATAATTATATTGTGGGTACCGTCAGTGGAAAAAAATGTTTATTCACACGCAAATAACTCTCACAAATATAATCTCGTTAGACTTTTCTTAAAAGATTAGGCACAAACACAATCCAGACACACTTTAGCGACCCGAAGAACGCAATAATGACTGTTATTAACACTCGTGATTGAACAAACAAATTATTTAAATTTTTGACACTCGATACGCGTGTTGCACGCTGTACGTCATAGACGGACGGAACTTAAATAATTAATGTTTATTTGGTATTGATTAATGGTTTCAGATTTGTATTAGTAAATTAGCTACACGTATTTTATGATGAAAATATTTGATTAATTTGTCTATATGATTTAAAAAAAACTAACGAACCGATTTTGGAAATTCTTCTCCTAAATAAATTATAGCTGTTTGAGATAAATAAAGTAAACGACACAGAGCTCCTAAGTAAAGGGATTTGGGCCGTAATCCACCACGCTGGCAAAGTACGGGTTCGTAGATAGCACACGTCGTTTGTCTTTGGTTCTTAGATATACACAGTTTCCTTACAAAGTTTTACTTCACTTATTAAACGTGATATTGAGAATATACATCGATAAATAATAACAAACACTAAAATGAAAGTGCCTTCATCTGTTTTGAGAACATCGATTTATATTTTTAAGCTATTGCATAGCTTCTATCGCGGGCCTTGAGCGCGGGGACCGAATCCAGAAATTCCGTAACGAAAAAACCTCACGCTCCCCACTCCGACGGGCTCGGAGGTGTGGCTTGAAGGCATGCTATGCAATAGCTTTAGCGCGGCAGTCCCCGAGTGCCACACGTCTTTTTTTTTAACAAAAACTAAATCATTTTCAAATACAATTCCGTTCAGAATAAGACCATTACAGTGAAATATAGCGTCTCAATCTTTTTTTTACCGACTTAAAAAAAAGGAGGAGGTTCACAATTCGACCCGTATAATTTTTTTTTTATGTATGTACACCGATTACGCCGGGGTTTCTGAACCGATTTACGTGATTCTTATTTTGATTGATGCGGAATAGTTTCGAATTGGTCCCATAAAAATTAATTGATTCGGATAGGTCCAGTAGTTTTTATATTATGAGCATTTTTGTCTGATCTCGATCTAGCAAGTAACTTCGATTCACTTCCCGGTAACCGATTGAGCTGAAATTTTGTATACGTATGTAAATTGGATAGCGATGAAAATTTATCATGACATAGAGCTGATTTGATGATGGAATCGGAAGGTGGCCATAGGAACTCAGTAATTAATTGACTCAACTTTATCGAGTTTGGGCTCGTTTGATTCGTGTTGAAAAAAATACACTTAAAATATGCACTAAATACTTATTAAGTATTAAGCCCGTGCACCGACACAAAACCTATGTAGTATATAGTACATATAAATAATATGTAGTAATTAATAATATCAAATCATTTTTATTTTTTACTGTTACGTTTTTGAAGTCGGTAATTTTTAACGTAGTTATTTTTATTTTATTAATTTATGCCTACCTAAACATAATTGGTATTTTCGGACCTTGCATGTACACAACACGTGACACCACTGACCCACGTGACATTCGACACACGTGACATTTGACACACGTGACATTCGACACACGCGACATAACACGTGACACAACACATGACATTCGACTGTTAATATTTATTTAAATTATTTATTTAATTAACAATAATTTTATTTGTCATTACAAATTTTACAATGATATCATTATATTAAAAGAAAAGGAAAACATGCATAGCACATAAGACATGTTAAGTTAAAATCGATAACCTTTACCATGCACTACTATCTATAGACTTCAGTCTATACAAACAGCTTTAGGTGCAATACGCACTAGGCGTCTAATCACAACCATGGATTGTTACGCAAGCCGATTGGAATGGCATTTGCGTTCGCAACCGAGGTGGTCAGTGAGCGTGCTAGCGTTGGAATGCGTGATGTGTAACGAGCCTTATTTATACTATGTCATAGTACATAGTAACTCAATGTACTATGTTGTTTTGGTGCACTATTAACTAGTTGTATTGAGTTAAATTGACGTTAAAATAAATATATACTTATGAGACAGATAATATATTAGAGATAAACTACGATAACATGGCGCGCCCCTCCAAAATTCAAAACGTTTGAAAGTATTTGTGAAAGTATTTACAATGCACCACCAAGATTCACAACGCATGTGTGCGTAATGAGACGGCCGTCAAACAAAAACAAATCCACGGATTTGTTGCTCGACTAGTCACGCTCTAATCGCTCATTATTATTAGTAATGGCGCTGCACTGACGTATTCTATGAAAACGACACGTGCGTTGTCTTGGGCGCTCGGCAACTTATGATTAGTTGACCAACAAATCTGGTAATAAGTGAGATATTACGAGTACTGTACGAGTAAAGACGAATACGTACAACTACATACAAACTCCTTCGTAAGGATGTCACTACACACATTGAAACAGTAATTTGGAGGGGCGCGCCATGTTATCGTAGTTTATCTCTACTAGTAGTACATAAAACAAATACTTATCATACAAACTTATCATTACATAGTAGTACAAAAAACAAAGTCGCTTCATGCTACCCTTATGTATTCTTAGATCTTAAAAACTACACAACCAATTTTGATGCGGTTTTTTAATGATTTTTTTATAATTTGCTAAGTTTTAGATAAAGCAGGTTAAGCCGTGGTCGGAAAGCTAGTACCTATGTAATAAATCTGAAGTTTTGAAGTTTAGTTTTAATTGAATGTTTGAACGTTCTAATATTACGAACTGTGAATTATTATGCATTTATCGCTACGACTAATAGGAGCGGAAAAGTGTAAAAAAAAAAATAGTTTTAAGAGCAGACATGGGTCAGCTAGTCACAAATAAATTCGCTTTCAATTTAGTTGAAAACTTAGAAGCTTACTATTGAAGCTAGAAATTGCAATGTCATGTGAATCGAGAAGAATCGGCAAGAAACTTGATAGTTCCTAGAACCCATATAGGAGAATTTATTTCCTACTAATATTATAAATGCGAAATTTTGCGAGGATTTATGTATGTTTATTAATCTTTCATACTAAAACTGTTGGCCGGATTTGGATGAATTTTTAAGGAATATAGGTTTATACATCATAATAACACATGAACTACGGTAATTGTTGAATTTTCCCGCATGTTTAACCGCGAGCAAAACCGCGCAGCACAGCTAGTCTCTTACAAATTCCCTGCTTTAATACTGTACTATTATTAAATTACACTATGCATGGAATAAACATGTATTCTGTGAACATTTTGTCAGTTATTCAAAATTTTATGAAATTGTTAATCTTCTGAATCAAATTAAAACATCTCCTGTTAATGTTTCTAATCCAAAAGCAATTGCTACTTACTTCTATTATCATGAAGCTCAGCTCCTTTGATCCCCTTTCACATAAAACACAAAAGAATCTTATTGTCCCCTTTATAAAATTTATAATCCTATAAAATTGTACACGTCTTGCGAAAGATTGTACAGCTAAAGCATGGAGGGTCGTAATAAATAAAGCCACCCTGTTTATTGCGTGAGTAATATAAAGTAATACAGTTTGAAATAAAAAAACCGGCCAAGTGCGAGTCGGGCTCGCGCACAAAGGGT
>CAJQZM010027761.1:0-33816 GCA_907164665.1 Colias nastes | reverse complement strand
GAAACTCCGGATTATTTAAAAAAAAATTCATAATTTAACTAAAGTTTGTTTTAAATGATTACTCATGATGCTCTCAAGCTGAAAAAAATTTTTGGACCACTGTAAACGGGCCACCCTGTATAATAAATTTTAGTTTAGATTCGTAATACGTATTTTCAACACGAAGTTTCGTCATAGTCTATTGTTCAATATATTGAGCATCCTTTATCACAGTGTTGGAACTATTTACATGGACACCTAGATAGTTGGTAATAGAATCCACTGATCCTATAAGACGCTCACTATTTCACAGTTCAATGGACGATGCCTAAATCTGTTTTTTTCATGCGCCGAGACATTGGAATCTAGGATATTTTTTTTAGCTAGCTTACTGTTTGTGATGCTCTACTTTTATCTCTATCAAATGTAAAATTCCTTTAATATTTCACTTAAATTTAAAATATTTCTAAAATAAATTAAGTAAATATTTAACATCTACATTTTGGTGGTTTTACTACAAGTATGAGTTGCAAAATTTCTAACTGAAAAGTTAAAATATTTGTTTTTTTATACTTATCTTTTTATAGGTATAATATAATATATTAAGTTCACTCACCCCTGATGTACAATTGTGGCCTGTGCACTGAAAATGACATGAAAAGCATTTAAACGCATTTTATCCATATTTAACTATTTAATAGAGTTAAAGAAAATATTCTATAGTTCGCGGTTTATGACAGAACCTGCATGGTTTTACGTAGTATAATGGATGTATTATATAATTAACGTAATAATTATTAATAAAATTCTTTATGGGCTATTTATATTGCCAGCACAGCTTGTACAGCTTGTACCTAATTATTAATCCATAGGCTCCTGAATTAGTAGATTATATCTTCGAGCAATACCTAGTCTATTTTGTCAACATTATATTTACTATCTCATAGTCACACGACACATCACACATAATAAAATATATCAACGTACTTCCCTCAGTTCAATTTAAACAATTGTAAGAAGTGAAAACAACAAATTGACAGATTGATGAAGGAAAATCCTTCGCCAGTTTCCATAAAGTGAGTTTACTTTGAAAAAGGATGAAACTAATATATTATAAATATTGAGAAGATACAGAATGTTCTTTTTAAAGTTCATAATATGTTTAGAATTTAGGTTTATATTCATTGAACTTGGTAAATAATTTTTATGGATACCTATAATACCTATCATTTTTTAATTACTCTACACAAAATCTATTTTATAGGATCAAATTGGATAAAATATTATACAAAGTTTTTCGACAGTGTTTGTTTAGAGGACTATTACTAAATACTTACAGATAGGTACTCACTAAACATTAAAAAGCATTTAAAATTTTAGAGACTGATTTACGAAAAGTCGAAAACACCCTTGAGAAAATTTTACCTAATTATGTGTGTGTAGACATAATTTTCGCATTACTTATGCGTTATTTAAATTATAAGTCTCAATTTGAAAAGCTATATTCAAAAAAGTTCAAAACAGATACCGAGGTTTTGATTTTTGAGTTACATTATTTTTTTAATTAATGAAAAGATTGGGATGTAAATAGTTTCGTACTAGTTATATTTTAGCTAATAATACGTTGAAAACTTTCCCAATAAATCTTAAACTAAAAACCAATGTAAGTTAATTACAAAAGTTTTGTATTTTCTTACGACTAGACCTGTAATATTGTTTACGGTATATTTTAAAACATTTTTTTACAATGTAGCCTACCTACCAAAGTTTGCAAGAAATATTTTTTTTGAAGTTAAACTTCTTTAGGTCCGTTGAAAGTAAAATTTCAAGGTCGCATCATGGCAATACCGTCACGGCATAGAGTAAGGCAACGATTTTGGTATCTTTGAATCTTTCCAAACAAGTTTCACTTCTGACACCTGTGCTCGGCTTACACGCTCTTTTTTAATTACTTAACACTAGAAAATATACTTACTCTTGCGTCACATGCACATAAAGCGATCTGAAACATAATAATCATTTAAAATCAATATCACAACTGTACAAAAACTAAACAATTTTGGAATTATTCCACACAATATCACCTAAAATGCTGACGATAGTCCTGTCTAGCCAGTTAGCCACTAAATCAAACCATAGAAAAGAGATTAGAGTTAAAGTTAGTTTTAATTATATATCGTTACTTGTAAGTCTCGAGAGACCGAGACTCATTAAAATGTAGTCAATCAACTACCATCGACTTATTGTTACATCGTGTCTCGAAGGACCAGCTTGTTGTGAAGGAAAATGTATCCTATTTTCTAAGTATTAATAACTGATTTGCGATAGAGTGGAAAGAATGCTGTTAATTACTAAAGTCAAACGCAGATTGTCATTTTTATACGTTACGGTTGTAATGATGTTGATTGGTTTCTTTCTTTCATAAATAATCTACGGTAGGTACTGATTTTATGTACGAGAAAAAAATAAATTTTTGGAATTGATGTTTGTTTTTTTTTTTGGTTTACTACATGGTCCCTACAACTTGAATATTTCTAATCTTCATAGAAAAACTTGCTTAATATTATTAAAAAACAATGCAATTTATCTTTCTGTAAATTGTCTATAAAATTGAAAAAGCCTAAATCGAATGTTTGTAAATCTATCTCATGACCTGAAAAGTGAAAACTGTAAAAACACTTTTCTTGGTAACCTAAGCGAGAAATTGTTAACCATTGATATTACGTTAACCACATCTTCAATACTAAAATTACAATATTTTTACAATATTATACAGATGGTTATCATGAACGCAATCACTAGTCCATCGATCAAAGCCAGCTCCACGCGCACCGCATCTCGCTAAGCCCCTAATTACATTCGACGTCATTTCTCTTATTACCATTCGAATAATTACATTTAGGGGTTAATATTCTGATTCGTTATGGAAATCTTTGGGGGAGGCCTATGTCCTGCAGTGGACGTCTTAAAAGGCTGGAACGGATTCTGATTTTTAAGGTCTTGAAAACAGAGATATAATATACGACTTTGCAAAAAAATAAGGTACTACATATTATTATAAAGAAGAAAGCGTGATTAGTTTTAGTAATTATAATTAAGAGCCAACAAAACGAGTGAGAGAATTCAAAATTAGGTTTTCCTATTATCTATTGCTGTCGCGCTATGCCTCAAGCCTCCCCCGTAGAGCGCGACAGGGACAACTGCAGCTCGGGCCGAAAATACCTAGGAAAATTACGCAAATTCGACGTTCCGTAGTCCCCTCTTTCCTCCTCCAATACTGGACCGATTTAAGGGCAAGCTCCCTAAATTTTATGTGAATTTGCATCAATATTCTGAAACAGTCACACATACAATCAAAATGGAAATTTAGTATATGATTTATTGGGTCTTTTTCTTTCGATGTACAAGACAGAAACATAATTGTAACATTTTCGCTCGATTCAATTTTTATTCAAAAATGATGCCTTTTTTAAGGATTATTACTTTTTTTTTAAGATTTACTTGGACTTTATGTCTAAAATAAATGTTAACAGTAAGAAAATAGAGTTTACTATTGAAGACCAAGATATTTTTTCTCTAGATCAATTATTACTTTAGTTATAAACGAAATAAGAATTGAGACTTACTTTTCGAGCTCGAACGCGATCAAAGAGCGCACGCGATATTCAACTTTATTACGGCTGTATTAGCGTCTAGTACCGTAACCGGTCTCTCAGTGCCAGAAATGAGAAAGGGAGCCTCCTCTTAATTACTTTTTTCATAATTTAGTAGAGAACAGTATAGGCTATGTTCCTACGTTTTGTTTTTTTTTTATATAATGGTCAAAAATTAGTTTTATCGAAGACAGAACATAACGGAAAATCTGTCCAATTTCTTACGTTTTGAAAGATTCATATCTTTTTTAATAATTAAGATATGACAAAAAGGAAAACGTAAAAGGAAATGGCTAAAGTTACCATAGATTAATAGTAAAAAATATATTGCTCTAGTGCTACAATCCAGGGAGGAAACAGGTCCACGTTTGTATGGAAAAACGGCTCTTTTATTTGCTCTTAATAAGCTGCTCGTTCCTGCCTCGCCCATTGAACCGCGATCAAAATAATAAAGCCTATACGAAACTTCGTAGAGATGTAGAGCTATCTACGGTTACATTTTTATTTAAATATGTCGAGCAGTTTTTGGCCAAGGTTTCTCAATCCAATTTTCTATTATAAAATATAAAATTAAATATAAAATATAAAGATCACGTTATTTTTAATATTTAGAAGTTTAGGATATATAGTCCGTTCGCGTTAAGAAAATAGTGAGTCATCGTTGTCCGCCGGCCTGGCCACGCCCCAAATTAGAAAGTCGAGTTCACAGTGACCAGTTGAAATCTGACCTTCGAACAAAACGGTTGTGTATTTTGCGTGACTCGTTCAACAATAAATTTTGAAAATGAATACTTCACCAATTCGAAAGAATAAAAGTGGATCAATAATCCATAGCGGAGAGAGACGCATAATTTACAATGTTTATAAGTACTTTAAATTGTGTGATTTAAATGCAACTGTGGAGAGCATAGTCATAAAAACAGCAAGTGCATGCGGTGTGTCCGAAAATACTGTTTATAAAATTATTAAAGAACAAAAGGATACCAACACATTAAAATCACCTACACACATTAATAATAATTTAATGTTTAAAAAAATGTTTGTACTTTTTCTCCACTGTGAATACACCCTCATCCTGTAGTTGCACTGATGACTCACTATTTTCTTAACGCGAACGGACTATAGTTATGCTTTATATTATGATGATTAAAATAATAGAAGAGCGTATATGGTGAGTTATTTACATTCTGAATAGTTAACAGAAGTTAGATTTGCCAGCGTAGTTAAATTAGACAAAGGCTAGTTTCAAATTGTGTTCGCTTCATCCTAGATCTAGATCCTTGAATTAGACGGCAGGGGTGACCAACCATTTTACATATCTTTTACTTCTGAAAAAAAAAATAAAAAAATAAAAAAAATCAATTATTCTTACTCTACGTTACGCTACTTGTACCAATAAAAATAATTCGAAATCCATTGATTTTTTCCTCCTTCTTTCATCATTTAAAAATTACACAACTCAAAATCCATTCGTTTACATTTACTTACCCTGCTAACGAAATGACCATACCACTCACACTCAAATCTTTCAGTTACATTGAATTGTAACTAAAGGAACCCTCAAGTTGGCTAACCCTGTCCCAAATTATCAGTTTAACCTGCGTTTGACACACAATTCTCATTGTTTGACACGTTTTGTCCACTTGTACCCGCTTCAACTAGCTTTGACACCTTAAATATCGACATACCAAGCTACCACTAACTAAAGGATACATGACCCATATTTGGGTCGTTGTGGGTACAAAGCAATGACTATTAAAGTACGATTGTGTTATTGTTAAATCGTTGCATTTAGGATTTGATTCGGTTAATTATGAATGAAGAAAGATCTGTTACCTAATACAGTAGACTGCTAAACAGATATATTATAAACTACAGAAAAGAATTATCGATCATTTCAAAGCCAGCAGTAAGCCTAAGTCTACAATACTACTTTGAACTTTTTTCTATTAAATAAATAAATGACTAATCTAAAGAACATTAAAATTTATATAGAAATATTATGGAAGTGAAAACTCTTAATGGTTTTGTTGAAAGTACTTATACTTTTAACAAAATGTTATTAAAAGATTAATCTGTCAGTCTGTCTGAATCATGTAAAATGTCTATCTTATATGTTTTTGATTCAATTAGTCCTAGTTTCGTCTTTTATTTGAGCTGATGATAATTAATTGTTTTCATAAGTAACAACCTTCACAACATACGTCCCTTACAAACGACTAGAAATTGACACATACTAATACTATAAAGCTGAAGGATTTTTAGGCTTCTCTATTTTATAAAAAAACAAACAATTTATAAGCTAATACGATATTCTAAAACAACTGTAATATAGCCAATGTTTATTCTTTGGCTCGTTGTGAAGTTTTGTTGAAGTTTGTCCGTATTTGGATATCGTTGTTTGAGTTAGAATCACATTAATTATGTTAACAACTTCTTTAACTGGAGCAAGAGGGTGACCCAACAGTTATTTATTCACCCAATAAGACGATTTTGTAAACTCTTTGACTAGTAAAAGCTAACGTTATTTCAAACTCAATCTAATCTATACTAATAAAAGTGACATTTCACTGTGTGATACGCACCAAACGCACCGAACTAAGGAATTTAATGTTTATTTTCAATACCTTTTCTCCCTTTTTATAGACATAATAAACGTTTTATCTGGCATCTTATAATTTCGTTTCCAAAACCACGCTCTTGCTTTTAATACAATGCAAACAAATTGAATCACGAATATGATTTCACACGCACATAAGTGTTCGAATGTCGCGGATTTTTTCAGGAAAGCGGTAGATTAATCTTTCCAACACATTAGTAGGGGTCGAATATTGAGCTCAAGGCGTTTCCCGCTTTGCGAATACTAAGAACTTTCGTAAATCTAGAAAAAAGACGTATAATACGACGTAATAATATATTATGTTATGGCTGGTTAAAACTGAGCCATTCGTTGTTAAGTTTCATGCACCATTTACGGTAGCAATACGTTTTCTTTAGTTCCGCTACGAATAAGCTAAAAAGTAACAATTCAAAGAAAACTTTAATTAAGCGTCTGGCGTAGAAAATTTAGTATTGTTGTTGTCTTTACTTAGGTATGAAAGATTTTAAAAGTTAAATATGAAATTACATGAACTCTTATACTGAATACATTCCTTTAAAAAAAGCGTCGTGATATATTTAGAAATCTCCAGATTAATTTATTTATATCATAAGTGCGCAAAATTCTATTCCCTGCCTTGAAAATATATTAATTACTTTTTCCCAATTAATAATATGATCATTTTTTAATATTAACAAAGACAAGGACAACTATTAACTATGATTTTTATAACTGTTGTAAACACGAGCTCTACATAATATTATCCCATAAATATTTATTTTGGCAAGCATCTATTAATAAATAACAATATAAAACGCAAAATTACCTCGAGTTGCATCAAGAATAGAATGAAACAGGCGCAGTGCATCTTGGACAATGTAAATTTTACGCTAATGCATTTCGATAGCAAACCAATTATTATGGTTCTGATGCAATTTACGATTATGATGCTTCAAACATAAATGCACTCATTGGTATTTGGTATTTATTGCAAAGTAACGAATTGAAAAGGCCAAGGCACAGATCATATAATACTATAATACTTGCCAAAGATCCGAATTTTACGTATGCAAGTATTTTAGCTAGATAGAGTTTTGTTGTTTGAGTTATATGTATCACTAGCTTTCCGCCCGCGGCTTCGCCCGCTTTGTCTAAAACCCAATAAATTATATACTAAAACCCTCCTCGAGAATGGCTTTATCTTTTAAAAAACCCGCTTCAAATCCGTTGCGTAGTTTTAAAGATTTAAGCATACATAGGGACAGAGAAAGCGACTTTGCTTTATACTATGTATTATTCAATCTCTAATTAATCTTAGAAAAAGCAGTATTATACAAAGCACATAATAGAGGCGACATAAAGTTTATATTAAATAATAAACGAGATAACATAAAAACAGTCAAGCTATGGGGAAGTTTATTCCATTTAAATATATCTAATTAACATTGAGATGTATGTACTACGTACTAGAGAGGCGATCGCTACTACACTCTCTTTACAACGAGCTAGAGGCAAAAGTCACGAGTCTCATTAGTCTGTGCCGGACTGTGCTCCCCGCTTGCCGCGTCAACACGTGTTATTGCTCTGTTCAAAATGCCTTCGTGTGTGCTAAGATATTGTTTTAACAGTTCCTATAATACAAACAAAGCCCGAGGAGTGACTTTTCACCAGTAAGTTTCCTTATTATGAGTAAGTCATGCATTTTACTAATATTGTTATCATTTTGCGAAAAATCACCACGCGTTCTGCGTTTCGCGCCATTTTTCATAGACTAACAGCACAGACGTGACACTATCGATGAGTCTGTTAAAAAAATGCAACTGGATTTTTTAACTATGAATAATGAATATACAATATATACTAGGAAAGATTACCGTGGTGTAGTACCTAAATATTTATACTTTTACCCGACTACGCAAAGTGAAACGGTAGGTTATATTAAGTAATATTTATTTATTTACCTATTTTTTTTATTAAAAAAAGGTTTATCAACAGTTGTTCCAATAGGATTCAGATCAGCCATCAACATTGAATCATCGTATCCATTTAATTAGGGCTATTATAAACCAATACTCCAAAATTCGATTACATCATGAAGCAAAAACTGATAAAACTATTGATTACTACACAAAACGACAAAAGCTTACTAAATTGATATTATTTAAAGGAAATTAAAATACATAGTTTAATATATAATCCTCTTTTTATTAATTCCCTAGTATCAGTACCACCAGATAATACCGAGTAAACAGATTGCACAATGTGTCGCATCTGCGCGCATTGCTTAATCTTTGAACTTGAAGCCACGCCTCGCTCGTTCCACACGTACCCCACCACATCGGCCGCGCGTAATGTTTTTGTTTGGAATAACAACTCTAGTACGTAGTACATATTATCTCAATGCTAATTAATGACTTTATACCAACCCAGTTCGATAGGAGTATTCGAATAGATATATTTTATTAAAACAAAACATAATAAACGAAACAGAAAGATTTATTATACAAAGTTTAAAATTAAATTTGGAAGTACCGTTAACGTTATCAAAAAGTACTTGTTCAAAGTTTTAATTACCAACATTAAAATATTTCTAGCAATAATTGTACAATTCATGATTTATCTATACTTATATTATAAAGCTGAAGAGTTTGTTTGTTTGTTTGAACGCGCTAATCTCAGGAACTACTGGTCTGATTTGAAAAATTCATTTATAAAAATTATAGCCTTCCTCGATAAATGTGCTATCTAACACCGAAAGAATTTTTCAAATCGGGCCCGTGGTTCCTGTGATTATTGCGTTCAAGCAAGCAAACAAATAAACTTTTCAGCTTTATAATATTAGCACAGATAATATTTAATACCTATTAATGAATTTTTGTAAATATTTTATACGATGTTTAATCCCAAAATATGCCAAAAATAATTTTAATATAACAAATTGAAATTTCATGGTATTCCAAAAGTTTCAAGATACTTCTGATGAAATATTGGAGTTATTTCTCACCCGGGATTGTAATACCGTAACCTTCCTGAAAGCGGTTTGTTATTGGCTTATATGAAGATTACATTTTATACTTATAGCTATAAAGGTTTTAATAAAAAGCTTTTGTTATTTTCCCGGAATAATAAACAATTTTATTTTTATTCGTCGTGGTAGAATCGTTTATTCCTACCTATGTACAGTACTCCAAAAGTAATAATGCGCATGCAGATCTTCGCCAATTATCGTATTTCCAGAAACACCCGAATCACCCCGAATCATTGAATCGTAAGTGCCCTAAACAATGCACTTGCATCTTGCACCTTGTTCGAAAGAAATAAGAGTCAATTCAGAGTCATACACAATCGAAAACAATTCGGGCGGTAGGTGACGGTAGCCTGTCAGTCAAAAAATTCAAAAATCCGTCAGTCGTCTTATATGGAATTATATAGAGCTGCTGTTACATACCCTTCTTAGTTTTTTTTCAAAGTTGAATTTTCCGATAAAATGATTATTTAGGTACACAGGTAGCAGATAGCAGTGGGAAAGTGAAAGTTAATAAGAGCATAATGAAAGTTCTGATCATTCTACGATATCAGAAATAGAGATAATCCCTGATTCTGTAAATCCTTTGGACTGAGATTTTAATGATTAGATTTCTACAATTTAAATGTAAGCCAGTGTTTGAAAATATTTTTTTTAAATATAAACTTTGTCTTATTTTAACCTTCCATACATCCATCATCACGCCAGCTTCAGTAACACACTTTAATAGTTCTAAGTATAGAATTTTCCAAGTAAATCAATACAACAAATATATATTCGCAATCGTGTGGCTTATCCTCGCTATTAGCTTACATTGAATTATCGAAACAAATTTCGTTACTTATCTCTTTTACCATAAAATCACATTAAAACTCATTATTCTAATAAACTATGCATGAAGAAAATACATTTAACCACTCTATATACATATCGTCTTCGGAGGCTCGGGGAATATGACAGTTGCCGAACAGTGACGAATTTTTCTATGCGCATTATCAGTTTGGGAGTACTGTAAGTGCTTATTGTTTAGCGCACTAGGAATACTTAATTAAATTTCTGATGAGATGATGTCTGTTATATACTTTAAGTATACGTAATACGTAATTACATAAATTTTTAAAATTTACGTAATCTTGAAATTTATTCGTACCATAAAAATTTTCCAAACGCTTAAAATGTAACATATTATAAATTATAATAATTAATAATTCGTCGAGTAGGAGTTTATCGGATCTTAGCAAGTCATAAACAGTATTATCTGTTAAAAATATTCTAATTATAACATGCCTTTTAAGACTAACGTTGCCTTTAGATGACAGGCTAGCTTTTCGACCGCAGCTTCGCCCGCGTAGTCAAAGAAAAACCGGCATAGTTCCTGTTTCCGTGCGATTTGTGGTATAAAAACTATACTAAAACTATTATACATCATAATATTATGTGGTAATCCAATTTACCCTCTACGTGTATGTCAAATTTCATGAAAATCTGTTCAGCAGTTTTTGCGTGAAGGAGTAAAAAACATACAAACTTTCGCATTTATAATATGAGTAGGATAATCCGCCCACGTTGTTCTAAAAAGGATATATTTACTACAGGGACGTGCAACAATAAACATCAAGTCTTCAAGAAACAGTCAAACTGATAGTGAGAATTTAAATCCCTGTGCTCTATTAAATCAATCCTTAGAATTTAGATGGATACAAACTCAACTAACTTCGGAGATCGACGCGACGGGATCTCAACAATTCACGATTTACATTTACGTTGTGCCGAGAATTATTTGAAGTAATGTGATATATCAAAGAGGATTTTACACTTTTATATACAATTTAAAATTACTATTATAAGAAGAAAGCTGAAGAGTTTATTTGTTTGTACGCGCTAATCTCAGGAACCACCAGAACGATATGGAAAAATATTTCACTGTTATAATGTAGGTAGTCCATTTATCTAGGAAGGCTATAAGGCTATATTTATAACTAGCGACCCGCCCCGGCTTCGCACGGGTGCAATGCTGATACTAAATACACTACAGAAAAACTGTAAACGTTGTATATAAAAACATAGCGACCCGCACCGGACGGCCGCGGTACCGCCGCAAACGCTACGTCCCGCAATTTTTAAATCTGTAATATCTTCGAAAATATTCACTTAAATCATACGGTGTAAAGGGCCATATAGATCTATATTAAATGAACAATGTATTCAAGGTATTTAATTGGTTAAGGATTAATGCTGTATTGGTTAAAATCGCTTCGAAAATTAGCCATTATTTGTCGTAAAAAGTAAATGACAAAAAAAAGTTATTGTGGGTTATCCATAAGAGATAGACATATACCATCGCGGACTTTTCTGTAGACCTTTTCAATGTGTATAATACTTAGTACATTATTTTGATAAAACTCGTAGGGTTCAGCCTGCGTTTGCAATGTACGCGGAAAAAATGTAATTTTTTACGACATCACATTGGAAACCTCGAAAAAAACAGTACTTCTCCACTATTTAATGGATGTTATTATACATATAAACCTTCCTCTTGAATCACTCTATCTATTAAAAAAAACCGCATCAAAATCCGTTGCGTAGTTTCAAAGATTTAAGCGTACAAAGGACATAGGGACAGAGAAAGCGACTTTGTTTTATACTATGTAGTGATATTATTACCTATCATTACGTTTAGAGTTTAGACCAATATGAGTAGAGCAATGCGAGTAAAATCGCGGGGCACAGCTAGTACCTATACATATTTGTGTATTATAGACATACTTACTAAAATAAACTAAATAAATAATAAATTGTTAAAAATAAGTGAAATTAAAAGTGAAATTAATTAATTGACGTCGTCGTCAGAATTTTTCAATGTCAAGAAACAAACTTTGGTAAAAAATAATTAGCTTGACTGCCTCTTCACTTGCGTTCAATCAATTTGTACAATCGCTTCGTTAGTTTTTAAGAATATTTTTAAAATACCTATTAAAGAATAGACTTTGATTTTCTGGCGGGTGATGAACCCGCATCTTTCACTATCTTTTGCATGTTTAGAATATTTGTATATTTACTACTAGCTTATCGCCCGCGGCTTCGCCCGCTTTGTCTAAAACCTAATAAATAATATACTAAAACCTTCCTCTTGAATCACTCGTTCTATTAAAAACAACCGCATCAAAATCCTTTGCGTAGTTTTAAAGATTTAAGCATACATAGGGACATAGGGACAAAGGGACAGAGAAAGCGACTTTGTTTTATACTATGTAGTGATAAAATCGGCTTAACGATATCAAGCTTTAAATAAAATTAATTCTATATTAAACTTCGAAGGGTCAATTATAAAGAAAAACAAACACCACTGCATAAACTGATTAGTCGATAATGTCGTAAAAAGTGTGACTTATATTCTATGGAATATAGGTGTTGAATAAAACACAATGTAGGTACAAAAAAAAACATTTATTTGAATCACTGAGTATTACAATATAAATACTACGACTTATTTACATTAAATATGAAAATATTCTTACAAATTACACGAATACTTTATTTATACTTATTAAATTACAATTTAAACCATATTTAAATTAATTATACAATGTTTGACTAGCAATTTTATTCTTATAAATAGATCATCCTTTGTTTTATATTAGATCATAATATTGTAATACTAACCTATAACCAAAATAATACATTTAATATAAAATACTGGTCTAAATATTAACTTTTATTGATATAATATACCAATTGCATAGTGAGAAAACAAGTATTTTAATGAAAAATAGTTCTAAATACATTAACAGCAAATTGTTTGATTTTAATACCTTTAAACAAATCACCTCTTTATACATATTTTCTGCCACATTTAGATCATTAGGAGACAAATTATACAATAAATCAGTACGACACAAATATCTTAAACAAGGGAACATTACGCCATCAGCTCTAAGCCGACGATTTCGGAAATTAATAGACCAATTTATGTTCGCATTTTCCGTTTTCCTTTAAACGTTTAAAGCAATATTATATTTTATATAAATATCTTTGAGTTGAAGGTACAACATATACACAGTGTATGATACATTTACATAGGTACATCATTTGATACATTTATCAGAAGAATACAATTTATTTTGCTGTCTACATATTTTGTGACTGACATTATAGTAGGGGAGCCCAGGATGCTAAATGTGGATTTACTCGAGCGTCACGGGAACCTATTAGGTCCTATAATGTTTTCACTTTTAGCGGTGGGGAAGGGTTTTTTGATTTTTTTTAATTTAAAAAAGAAAAAAATTGGCTTGGAAATACTCAAGCGCGTTAGATATTGATATTTTGCATGCTCCAGGACGTCACTGAAAAAAAGTATACGTTAATCTGACGATTTAAGTGGCGATTTAATCGCTATGAAGAAAGGGTAAAAAATTAAAGTAATATTATTCGAGCGCGTCAGATTAATATATGGGGGGGTTAATTACAATATAAGAAGTCCCCATTTCGCTAATCTGACGATTCGAGCTCAACCTTAGGGAATTATGGATTATTCAAATTTTCCAGCGGGGCCCCTGAGCGCACCCACCAACCATAACTGCTCATATTGACTAGAGGTACTAATGAATAGCTAAGGTACCGTCCCTTATAGTAATCTGACGCGCTCGAGTAAATCCAAAAATCCCCTCTTGGGCTCCCCTACTATTAGTATATTTAGTACATTACAATATATTGTAATTTGCTTAAAATAAAAGCGTAAATAATACTTAGAATTAAAAATGTTTCTTACATTTACATTAACTTTAATAAGTATGATATACAACTATTTATGTTTATTTACATTCTACTTATCACAAGTAAATAAATTACATTTACATACGAAAATATGACTACAATCTCGAAAAGGTTTTACACGAAAATATTTTAAAAAGTTTGCAATTTTATCTCTTCCTTTACAAAGTCAATTTCAGCAAAGTCTACAAAAAATATTCCACTTTTTATTTTTTTGAATCCCAATTCTACTCCTTTTATTTTTCTGTTCAGATTTTGAAACAAAACACCACTAGTTCCCTTTTTATTAACTCTTAAATTAAATTTTATTATAAAAAACGACCGGTCCCGTATCATCATCGTCAGGTCAATCTGATTTATTTCAAAATCACTTCAAAATGCTGTTCCACTAAGAGGATTAGAGAGATTAGGAGATATTATTATGACAAAGATACAACCAATACTTTACAACTTTTTTTAAATATACAAGACCAATCCCCAAACTATGCACGGTATCCCATATTTTACAATTTGTCAAAAATTAAAAAAAAATGATCTGTCAAAAAAAATTTTTTTTTCCATTTGTCCAAAGAAATCTACGTCCACAAAAAAATATTTTTTTACAAGTATCAATCCCCAAACCTGTGCGTATGTTTGCATCCATTGTGCCGCTTCCACCGGTCTGGTTCTGTTCCGTAGTAGCTGTTCCTTCTCCCTCGGTCCGTACGAGACCGTCTGTCGTGACTCGCGGAACGGACGCGCACTAGTTGCGTACCTTTGAATGAATAAATAAATAAAATTGTATATTGTGTAAATAATTTAGTGTAGTACCTATGTAGTGTGTTACAATTAAACTGGTTAAACCCCGTTTTTAGATAGAGCGCGTTTTGGCTAGTGAGAACTAGATTAACTAAATTATGTCGGCCACGGCTGACTAATAATGCTAATTATAAATTTTAGGCAAAATTTCAATAAAAAATAATTGATGTCGTTTTCTTGTAGTATTTTTTTTACATATTCAGTGCATGCAATACTGTCAGTTCATGTAGTACAGCGACACCTGTGCATCAATTAATTCCTACAAATATACAAACCATTTAATTTTATTCCTTACCCTCCGAATTGTGGTTAATCATAGTCTCTCTGACACTAGAAGTGTCCCGCAGTCTGCTCGCGCGGCGCCGCGCGCGTCGGCAGCACAGCGTCTCTTTGAACGCTATGCGGTATCTATGGGGAAGATTTTATAAATAGTACATAATATAATAATACTTTATAAGTATACATACCTATTATAATAAATCTGTAGAAGGGTCAATTCTGTAACATTGAAAATATTGAAAAAATAAATAGCAGGGGGTGTTACTGGATGGATACCAAACCCAAATATGTGATTTAAAAAAATTTTTGTCTGTCTGTCTGTCTGTATGTTCAGGCATCACGTGAAAACTAACGGTTCGATTTCGACGAAACTTGGTATAATTATACCTTATTATCCTGGGCATAAAATGGGATACTTTTTATCCCGGAAAAATACGTAGAAAAAAAAATCTTAATTTTTCCGCTCGAACAGAGTCGCGGGCGGAAGCTAGTACTTTATAAGTATAACTTATGTGAAAAATATTTATTTCATCTTAATCATCATAATTATCATACCCCATACCCCATATCATGCCCATTATGGGTGGTATCCGTACGGTCAATTATTATTTTTCTGTTTTTTGACGATTCAAAAGCGCTTCTAAACGAAGTTGAATAAATAAAAGTTTTAGTTTATGTTCCCAGATGGCCTTCAATGAGAGTATCATTTATTTATTCGTAAGAAATTTATAAAGAACAGAAAAAATCGATCACGAGGCGGGATTCGAACCCACTTCTTCGCGGAACCGTGGCTATGCCTGTCTTCTCGTGAACGAATTTTGTTTATTCTATATAAATGTCTCAAATATTAAGCATTTCAATGCTACGGAATTTAAAAATTTACCTCCTTTTCCTTTTTCAAACGAATGTTGAGTGAGTTTATGGCAGCTAAGTTTTAGCTGGGTAAGGATGAAGGACTCAATGGGGAAAACAGAGGTAAGGTTTTAGACTAAGGTTTTAGCAACAGAAGGATATTATTATGTGAGTCCAGTAGGTATCTACAACGCTAGGTATAATAATACTGTATCAAAAAGTTTTTAAGGCTGCTTGTAAAGTACCACATTCAACCTTAATTTTTAAGTTTTTATTAGTTTAAATTATGAATATAATTATGGAGAATTCGTATTACAAATCGTATTTTAGTAAACTCTTCCATCACTGTATGTATCATTAGCTTCAACAAGAATATTTCTTTCGTCAAATTAATCTTCGCTAATATGAAATGATAAGCGATTCTGAAGCTGCAGCATCATGTCATTAATCTCATTTATCATAGAATACACGAGATTTGATAAAAGTATCATTATTATATGTAAGTTATTTGCAATTTTTTTAATGGTGAACAGTGGAAAGAAATACCAGGATGAGCAACAAGAGATAGAAGTTTTTTTGTAAAAATTTAATTTAATATTTCTATTGATAGTTAATTTCATTTCATTCAATTTAATTCTATTGACATTTATAATTATTTTTATTTGTACTTACAAAAAAGTATTATTCGCATTTAGCCTTAGAGTAAGCAATTAACAGTTAATGAAATTTTAAAGCTATTATTTTTCATCACAAATAAACTTAACTAAACGTTGACTATAATTATTTTTAATAAACATAATGCGATCTTGAGGCGGGATTCAAACCTATGCGTCTTTCTGGCGGGATCATGGCGAGGCGAAAGACGCGGGTTGGAATACCGCCTCGTGATCTATTTTTTTTCTATTCTTTAAAAAAATCATAATTACAAAGTTATAAAGCCTATACTCACCGATGGCTCATAATATTATACAGAATCGGGTTAACAGTAGCGGACACGTAGTAGAACACACCCGCAGCCAGGAACAGGTACTCGTTGATGGTGTGGTAGTACCTCACGCTGCTGCCGTAGATGAAGAACAGGCGTTGGAAGTGGAACGGGGCCCAGCACACGAAGAACGCTATCACTACTGCCGCTGGAGAGATATATTTTATTTATTTAAATTCTTTATTTAACACACACACATACACAAGTGAAAAAAAAAAATATTTTTGGTAATGTTGGTATTGAAAACTGGCTGTTAAATAGCTTTTCATTATGAAAAATCGGGAAAGAAATTTCTACACTTAAACAACATTATAATTAGGTATAAATAGGATGGATGGAGGATATTGATGTAGGATTTAAAAAAATGTTAGATATTAGTAGTAAGACTAAATGTAAATTTATGTTGTGTACCTTGCCATACCTACCTGGTTTAACACAAGAACAAAATAGATTAATTCATAATATGAATTTAAAATTGTATAACCTAACAAATCATCATCGTGATGCATTTATTTACCTTGACATTAACTTATGTATTAAATCTTTTACTTTGACAAAGAATACAGTGTATCTGCCATCTAGATATAAGCGTGAACTTGCTATGTTAATAGCATATAATATTAACCAGTCTGGTACATGTTCGGTATCAGACCATCAATCTACTATAATTTTATGTAGTAGTAATTATATACATCAACCTAGGTTAAGTGTTGACAGACAATCTAGCTCTAAGCTAGATTTAAACTAGTATATAAGACAACAGCTAAGCAGTCTTTTTCCATTGTGCATCAAAATATTCAAGGCTTGGCTAGCAAATTGTTAGAAATAGAATTGTTTTTGAATGATAACAATATTAAAATATTTTGTGTAACAGAACATTGGCTTAAACAATGTCAGTCGTTTGTAAATATTGAAAATTACAAATTAAAAAGTATATACTTTAGGACACAGGCTATTCACGGAGGTTCTGTTATTTTTGTACATGATAGTGTAAAATGTAAAGAACGAACTGACATTGTTAATCTTTCTGTAGAACGGACCATTGAACTGTCCTGTGTGGAGCTGGAGCGTTATATTATTGTTTGCGTTTATAGACCCCCTTCCAGTGACTATAATATGTTTGAGACAGTCATGGAAGAAATATTAAAGCGTCTAAGCAGGAGTAAAAAAAAAGTTATAGTATGTGGTGATTTTAATATTGATTTACTTTTACGAACACAAACGGCTACACGAATTGTTAATTTATTTCAGTCATTTAATCTATATAAACTTTTTAACGAATCCACACGAATTACACCTACTTCTGCAACCTGTATTGATAATATATACTGTGACTGCATCTGTTTAGAGAAAAATATTCTCAATACATTGACTTCGGATCACTGTGGCCAGAAAGTAGTTTTTGAATGGGATTGCATACCTACATTTAAAAGGATTAATGTTAGGCCTATAACTAAAAAAGGCATTAATAAATTTAGGAATAATATTAATAAAAACCTGCCCGTACTAAATGATCAATCCTTTCCTAATAGTCCTTGTGAAATGTTTAATAATCTTTTTAATTTAGTACATAATGAATTTGAAAAAATATTTAAAGTTAAATCTTTAAATATTACCAAGGATTTACCATTTAGTAAATGGGCGACAGCTAGTATACATAGGTGCAGGAACATTCTTTATGAATTATATGGTATGAAGCAATATAATAAAGACCAAGACCCATCTTTTCTTAGTTATGTTAGAAATTACACAAAAATTTTTAAAAAAGTTTGTTTTACTGCAAAGCGTTTATATATCAAAGAAAAAATACGCGACTCTGATAATAAAGTTAAAACAGTTTGGTCAATTATTAATGGTGAAATGGGTAAAAGCAAATCAAGTAATACCATAAAACTTGTAAATAATGACAGGGTTATTGACAAAAGTGCTGATGTTGCGCTTGCTTTTGAAGAATTCTTCAGTAGTGTCCCTGCTACTATTACTAATAGTTTAAATTCGTCTTCAGCACTTGCAGAAACCTTTTTGAGGGACCATGTTGCGGGGTGCAGTACATTATTTGAATTACGACACGTAACTGCTAGTGATATTGTTACTGCCTTTAAGACGCTTAATCTAAAAAATACTTGTGATCTTTGGGGAATGTCCGTAAATTTAGTTAATAATATAATAGAAAATATTGCGAAAAATTTAGCTTTCATATTTAATAAGTGTTGTGACTATGGTACATTTCCTAATTTACTAAAGCTTAGTAAAGTTATACCTCTATTTAAGAAGGGCGATCAAGAAGACTGTAACAATTATAGACCTATCTCTATTTTACCAACATTAAGTAAGGTATTCGAGAAGTTAATATTAAACCAATTGAGTAGTCATTTTGCATCTAATAATTTACTGCACACCAAACAGTTTGGTTTCACAAAGGGGCGCTCAACCACAGATGCTGGAGTTGCACTTCTAACACATATATATAAAGCATGGGAAAACTCAAAAAATGCTCTGGGGATATTTTGTGACCTCTCCAAGGCATTTGACTGCGTTGAACATTGTACTTTGTTACGTAAACTTAATCACTATGGAATTAAAGGAAAAGCCCAGAACCTCATAGCGTCATACCTGCATGATAGGATACAGACTGTAGTTGTTAATGGAGAACGTTCTAGCGGTGCGTCAATTAACATTGGTGTTCCACAGGGGTCAATTTTAGGTCCCTTCTTGTTCTTGGTATATATTAATGATCTTCCTTATTATTTGCAGGATAGGTGTGAAATAGTTCTGTTTGCAGATGATACCTCATTAATTTTTAATGTGGATAGGCATGACCCAAATGTTGACGAAGTGAACAGTGCTCTTTTACACATATCTGAATGGTTTACTGCCAATAATTTATTATTAAATGCCAAAAAAACCACTTGTGTTGAATTTTTACTTCCTAATGTAAAAAAGTTGAACAGAGATATTACCTTGAACGGGGAGGTATTGCATCCTACTGAGTCTACTGTATTTCTAGGGTTAACATTGGACGAGAAACTACAGTGGGGAGCCCATGTCAACACCGCTGCAGGTAAGCTCAGTTCAGCTGCATATGCAGTCCGAAAAATAAGGCATCTCACCGATGAAGATACAGCTAGATTGGTTTATTTCAGCTACTTTCATAGCATTATGTCCTATGGAATTCTACTGTGGGGCAGGGCTGCAGATATAGAAACTATATTTATCTTACAGAAAAGAGCCATTCGCTCTATATATAATTTACGTGCTCGGGACTCACTAAGAGATCATTTTAAGAATACTGGTATCCTTACTGTACCATCACAGTATATATTTAATAATATTTTGCATGTACACAAAAGCTCCGACTTACACACAAGAGTAGGAGATAGACACGATTATGGCACAAGGAACAGGAATAGAATTGAAATGCCATTTTTCCGATTAGCTAAAGTTAAAAATTCATTTATGGGTCAAGGTATACGCTTATATAATAGAATTCCTCACAATATTAAAGAGTTTAGTAGTTCTAAATTTAAAACTTATATAAAAAATGTACTAGTTCAGAGAGCGTACTACAGTATTCAGGAATATATGGACGATAAAGACCCATGGAGGGTTATCGCGTAAAAACCACAGGACAGTTCTTTGGCATATTATGATATATTATGTAGTTAGATATAAGTTACATATTATGTAATATTGACATAATTTAAAAGAGCAACTATGGAGTTTCTTGCCGATTCTTCTCCATAGATACTGCTTTCCGAATCGGTGGTAAATGTTAAAAATACTCATGTAATGACGATTCGAAAGTGCTACTAAATAGTAGTCTAATTGAATAAATGAATGTTTGAGTTTGAGTTTGAGTTTGATTGATAGATGTAAGGAATAAATTCAAGAAATAGTCTATTAAAAACCCTTCATTGTTTTTTCCTCAGAGCCAACCTGGGCTAAGCTAGTAAAGAATAACATGATTTCGTGAATCGACTTTAAAAGTAATATTTTAATTTCAGTCATTTTTAAGCTAAAAAATAGATAACTCCATTATAACGGGTGCCAAAACACCGGTTTTTGTTACTACTAGCTTGATTACATTATAACCAAAACATCTAAATTTGTTACTAAGCTTGATTAAATTTAATATAAACATTTAACAAGAATGTAACAACCATAGAAATCTAAATAACAAGACACTAGTAACAACACTTCTCAATCCTAATACTCATCAAGCCGTTTCAACTAGAGTTGCTAATTTCTAAACTCATGCCTATTTAAACTCAAAAACATAACACTTCTGGAATAATCGAGTTACTATAGGAATTACCAATATTTCATTAGACTAAATAATGTTCGCTGCATGCAGCCGCAAATATTGCCCGTCAATTTTAATAGGGCATATTTTATAGCAAACAATGCACCAGCTTCCAGTCATAATATCAACAAAATGAGCAGTTTATTATTCAATATATGCCTATATTATCGACTAACATACCGCCCGCGGCCTCGCCCCTATGTTGAAAAGACTTTCCAATGGGAATGAGGTTTTTCACCGCGGTAAAAGTTACCTATTTTACTGTCTAGCCTCCTAACATAAAATTGATCCGTTGTCTGCACGTGAGAGACAGACAAACAAAGAAACACACTTTCCCTTTCACTTCTTTATTTATTTCTATTTCATAGTAAGATTGTATAGTAGGTAAGGATAAGGATTTTAATATATCGGTTATAATCTTAATTCGCATACAGAAATAGATAAACAGTTTATTGGCCACCAGTAACATATCTACTATATTCTCAGACATAGTTAACCCTAGAAGCCTAATCTACGCCTGCGAGGCGTACACGAATTCGAATTTCGGATGTCTCTTTCTAACGGTTGAAGTTAGCGCATCGTACTCTTTAGTTATCTCAGTTGCCGACGGGAGCTAGAGGACGGTGCCTGTATCGTTAAGGTAAGTCCCGCCATTTTTGATTTATCGAAGTGTTGCACGCCTGCGAGACGTATGTTTAGGCTTTGTGTAACTTTTAACTAAGATTGAGTGATTTTTACTTTTGATTGTTTTTCGTGTATTTTATATCTTTTTTCGGCATTGTTTCAGGTATAAATATGTCACGGTCCAATATTTTAAATGAAGACGCAATTTTGATCGGAGAAGAGATTCTCATGAGGATTCAGATTCCGAAGTTGAGGATGAGCAGATTATCGACGACGTTCAAAGCGAGGACGAAAATAATGAGGTGTCTGAGTTCGTTGCGTCATTACAAGAATCTGGGCCCTCTGAAGAAACCAACCCTTGATGCATTTCAAAATTAGTGTGTAATAAATGTAAAATATATGTGTGTGGCGTGCACAAGGTTGATTTATGTGTAGACTTTTCCTAAAGTTAATCTAGTCCTTTAAAATTTGGTTAGTTGTAATGTTTGATCTAAGAATATATAATTCGCGTAAAAAAAAATTGATACTCAATAAAAATAATATATGTTTTAGTTGATTTTGAAGAAGTTAATTTTTTTGTTACAATTTATGCATATTGTTTTTTTTTTTGTTGTAATAAACAACTGTGATTATAGTTATAGTTGATAACAGTGTGGTTTTATTTTTAGTTTATTTCCCAAATTCACATTTCCGCTTTATTAAAACAATAATAATTCAACAATATACCTAAAATAAGGGCTTTTATATGTGTGTGTGTGGCCTCTGAGACGTATATTAAGGCTTTGTGTACGTTCTATATAGATTAGGCTTCTAGGGTTAATTCTTTATTCAATTAGTTTATTCTATCGAAAATAATTGGTACATTAACATAGATCCTTTTTAAATTACTTGAGAAAGAATAAATTGAATTTATAGACGTAAACAATCTACCGTATGATAAATTAGCTCTCTCATAAATACATGCTATCTTTAACGATGTTCAGGACAAGAATAGAAGACCCTATTAGGTTACTACTTGCTAGAAATAGATTTTAATGTGTATACCTGACATTGTATTGAATTGATTCGTATCAAATTGGTTGAATATTCTTATGAATAGGCTGGATGATGAATATTTTATTATATGCTTAACATATTGATTTCGTTGGAATACGGGCATAAAATAGTGTAAATATAGGGATATTCCTAAAGATCCTTGAACCACGTTCATGCGATTAATAAGTTCATACGCCTTATAATGAAATGAAATAAATTTATTTGTCCATTTTATAAAATAAAATGCAGTTCCATCTAGAGTATAAATTATAAATAATATAAAACTCACCCAGCATCCTAATGATGTTTTTCCTGGACTGCGCTTGCCTCGCCTCCCCGTGAACGCTACCATTGACACCATTCAGAGTACCCGGACTGCCTGGGTTGTGTGTGTGCGTGGATCTGCAACAAAAATTAATTCCTATATAATACCAATATAATATTAAAAACTTTACTAGATTAATAACAGAGGTTAAACTAATAAGATTCAGATGCAAACGCTAAATTTATTTTAGACTAGCTGTGCTCCGCGGTTTCACGCGTGGCTCCGCTTCTGTTGGTCTTAGCGTGATGATATATAGCCTATAGCCTTCCTCGATAAATGGGCTATCCAACACCCAAAGAATTTTTCAAATCGGACCAGTAGTTCTTGAGATTAGCGCGTTCAAACAAACTCTTCAGCTTTATAATATAAGGCTACTATTATGTATTCTGTGATATAAGTATAGATATGCTAAAGTATAGACAAACGCAAAAGAATAAAATCAGCATCTTGCTTTCTTTATTCTGTTGTAGTGCAGTGAATAAAAATAAGAATTCTCATTATTTTCCTAAATTTTAGCCTGTCCTTTTGTATCATGGTTTACGCATCAGTACACATAGCTTAGAAGAACGTGTGAGATAAGAAAAAAATAAAAGACAAAGGAAAAAATCTATATGATTTCTTGACTAAAATGAAAGGTTTTTGTAAAATAAATATGATTTTTAAAAAGTTTATCGCTGAATTTTCTCTGAGAAAAATGCTTTCCAAACCTGTGGTAAACTTAGGTGGTAAATTTTGATTTTGATTCGACATAAAGAGTTTGGGGTTTATTCTTATAAATTTTGAGTTAGAGAGGTAAAGTACATTAAAATTCAACTTGCAGAGGTGACATTATGTTTTTATTTATTATAAATCAACATTATTTCAAATCATTTTAAAATAAAAAATATGACATTAAAAAAAGCCAGTATTTTTTTTGCTTTAGATAATTTGGTTGTTCTCTAGCATTGTCTAATCTATAAAGAGCAGAAAATTCTTCTTCTTCAGAGATACTGGTTTGCTTCATAAAATTTCGTAAGGTATGCAATGCGGTTCTTGCCTCTTTGATGGAAACCCATGGAGCGCATGTACTATTCACGTCTTCTATGTCATCTTAATCATTAGTATCGGTTTTCTGAGCTACTGAATCGATAATTTCGTCATCAGATACTTAATGCAAACACGTGTTTACGTGAGTCATAAATTTATTATCATATACTCCTAAAATTTTCTAAGAAAAAATAGTGTACTTGCACTGTCGGCAAGTTCTTAAAGTCGGTAACTTATTTTTGTTCGAACAATAGAGGTAATAAATTCCAAATGATCAAGTTATAAAGGTTGTAAAATAAAACGTTGCTATGTTCGAGATACAGAGGTCAAATTTAATTTTTCGAGTTATAGAGTGAAAATATGTATCAAAATGGCTTGGAGGGACTCGGTGATAATTTCGACTAACAGAGGGTCAAGATTTCAAGTAACGGAGGTTTTCGGGTTTGAAGGGAAGGGAACAAAACATTTTTTCGAGATTTGGAGGTTTTTGACTTATCGAGGTTCGACTTAACGAGGTGCTACTGTTATTATAAAGCTGAAGAGTTTGTTTGTTTGTTTGTTTGAACGCATCTAATCTCAGGAACTATTGGTCCGATTTGAAAAATTATTTCGGTGTTAGATAGCCGATTTATCGAGGAAGGCTATAGGCTATATTATATGTGTAGGTAATCACGCTAAGACCAACAGGAGCGAAGCAATGCGGGTGAAACCCTGGAGCACAGCTAGTAGTTGTTATTTTTCATGTTAAAAATGAAAAGGAGTAAATATGTATTACAATAAAACTGGTGAAGCGGTAAAGTGGGATAGAAAAATGAAAATATCTTTTCCCACGGACCTTTTTCTCTTTAATATGGCGTACTAGTTTCCTATATATTACCTACACGTAAAATTGGAAAGAATGAACGTGCTTGGATTTGCGAATTTGTTGGCGAAGGCATAGTAGTAATATTATGTTTTTAAATAAGTAAAATATTGCGTAGACAAGTAACATTGCTTCAGAAATACTGAAACTAAAACTTAGAAAGAATATTCAATAAGAAAATATTCAGATCTATATTATTTTCCAAGATTTAGATAATGTAGTCGAATCCTAAATTACTTTATATTTATCAAATGCCAGAATGGAGTTATTTATTCAATACGCAATGAATATATTATATTATTAGAACTGTATAGTATTATTTAGTCATTATTATATGAAACTTTCGTTTGTAAAAGCTTCTAAAGAATGTATACCTAATAACTTCTGTACTGTGTAAACACACAAATTTCAAATCTGTTTTTCAGCTTCTTTAAATAAATTTAATAATATTTTTCGTGATTATAACTCTTTTACTTATTATCGTCAAAAAACCAAAAAGTCAAATTGAACGAGCCTCACTTTGAACAATTTGAATACAAGTCAGAAACAGAAATAAATAAGAGTTGATTACTTTTGGAGTAAGAAGTCGGTGACCGTGTCTCTATAAATCAGTTTTAAATAGCTTTTAAATTCATGATTCATTTAATAATTAATAGTCATAAATACAAAATTACGTAGAGTAAGACATTTATAATTCCATCGTAATTTTAGTGATCGTTAACCTAAAATATCACTATTGAATATCACGATTAAATCTACATCTACGATAATAATTATTTGTTTTGAGAACTTTATTTAGTGTTTGACTAATAAATTTATTATTAAAATATTCATTCTTTTTCCATTTAAACTTGGTTATCTGAAATTTTATAGGGAGATACATTAAAATCAAACTTTCGACTTTTATTCATTACACTTATAGTACTAATTTTAAATCAAAATATCACAAGGAAAACATGCTAGGTATATTATATTCATATTCACCCAAAGATTTCCCTCACTAAACCTTAGTCATAATTATTTTCAAAACAAATATATAAATAATGAGCCTTTTAATTTATTTTGACAGTCCATAATTAGATTATTTCCAAAACAACACTGAAGTGGATAACGATCCATTTAAATATTATCAAAACTAATATTTTGCTTAAAAACATTGTACTATAATCTCCAAAAGAACGTCCACGAAATTACCAATTAATGTAATTACATATTATCATAACAAACGTTGTATTTATAAACATACATAGTTAAAATAATATGAAGTGATTATAGATCAAAATGGTAAAAAATTAAGAGGGTTTGTATTACTCAACATTTTTTACTAGATTATCACTCTTTTTTTTTTTTGTCGCTTCTATCTTGTTTTTTAAATGTTCTTGCTATTTGAAATATGTATCGTAGTATAGGTACTGTATCTATTAAATTATATAACCAATCGCTGTAATCTAATACGGATGGATACATATTATAGTTGTCTTTGCCCCTATAAAAGTTATTATAAGTAGAGTTAAATAATACAAAACGCAAAAATATGCCTTAAATTAAAAATCACATTAATAGATTTCTTTTTAGAATTATAACCGTAATAAAACTCTTTAGTGATTTTTAAAGGGTTTAATCACGGCAATATGAACGAAGCCTTACTTTTGGAACCGAGATCGTTTTAATTAACTGCCCCTTTGTCATTCAAATAGCGTTAAGCGATTCATGACATTTCGTTTGTTTGTCAATCCGTTAGCTAGGAATTATCGAACAAATGTGCACAGGAAGAATTATTACGTTATTAAGCCTCTAAACCTCATTGGAATACAAATCTAATTAATTATTGCGGGAATTTAAGTATACATAATGGATTTTAAAAATAGTGCTAATAATATTAGTTAAAAGTTTTCATTGATTAAAAAGTGTCCCTACCACTAATGAACAAGCTTAACAAATATGATATAAATCCCGTCAAAGGTTATTAGCAAACCCGAACCTTAATTGAATCCCCTTGATCAGACACAAAAAATTTAATCAAAGTTGCTCATCCAATACTTGTCAGTGTCACACGTACTCAAAATAAATATCCAACACAATAACCCACTGTTCTTATTTTAACAATTACTTGAACAATTATTTTAACAATTTAATTGAAAACTTTAGACTTTAAAAAACATTTTTGTTTATGCAAAAACAATTTCAGCTTTTAAACTATCAACGATATGAAAGGTCACTTCTAAATATGCTTCTACCAAGAAGAATTCAAAAGTAAAGATTTACCCTTTAAAAGTTTATTTGTCAATGTACTTAGGAGTTAATTATTTTTAACGAAAAAAGGGATAATCAGACTTAAAATTAATGTAAAAAGTACCACATAACTAGTAGATTTGAGCGTGATGTATACGCATTCGTCACAAATCTAGATATATAAAAATGAAACCCGTTTTCCTTGGTCACGGAATCACGCGTGAACGGGTGGACCGATTTCGATAAATTCTTTTTTTATTATATTCCTTGAAGTACGAGGATGGTTCTTCTGTAGAGAAAACGTAAATATGTACCACGGGCGAAGCCGAGGCCGCTAGTTAAACAATAAAAATTCATCTGCCCGCGCCAGTTAAAAAGTAATCTCGAACATCATCAAAAACATCCTTTAAAATTGTTTAGGTCACAAAGTCTTCAGAGACAAGTTTCGGGTAACAGGTGGTCAACCGTCGATTTAATCGTAATTACATTCGGCAGAGATAGATCGCAAACGTGTCTCAAATTGGTCTGCCAATTGAATTTGACAATTGTTTCAGAATTTCAGCCCACGTGCCTGCGTGTTGCCAGTTAAGTTTGGTGCCTTCTTACTTTCGTCTTGCTAGTTTGTAGTTCTGAATTGAACTTGTTAAGGATTTATATTTGATATCACGGGCGTAGCCAGGGGGAGGGTTTTGGGGGTTAAAACCCCCCCCGAAAAGTTAAGATAAAATTTAAATATATATTAATTAATTACACTCAAAAGTATGTGGTTTGGATTCCCTACGGGCGCACCGCGCCGCGCCGCACAGTGGTTCCAAATTCAAGTTTCATAGACACAGGATTCAATGTCGGTCTATCGCGCTGATTTTTTTTTTCAAGACAGATAATTGAACACCTATCAACTTTTTTTAATGGTAAAAATCCCCTAGGCGTATAGTTTTTGAGAAAAAAAATTGTTGAGTTTTTTTTGTATGGAGAAAAATATTTTTTATTTTTTTTCTCGCGTTGCTTTAAATTGCGGCGGCTAAGGTTCATATATTAAGTAAGTCCGGATGATATAGTATCCGGAAAATAAAATAGCTGCATCGACTTGCAGCCCCGCGCAGGAATGATCGATAAAAATTTCAATTTTCCTATGCTCTTTTCTCTTGTATTACCTGCGTTTTGTTGCTTAATACTTGCTTATTCGTACTCTACTAGGGAGTATTAATTAATATTGAGAATATTTCAGCCCAGTAAATACGGTAAGTAATTTTTTTATATCTTAAAAATTTTCAAAAGCAGTCAATTATAAAATAAGTCACAGTACAACGTAACCCGTGCCTAGAAAGCAATTAGGTAACGACAACAACCAATCACAGCACAGAGTCTGGAATGCGTTGTTAGTCTTCTTCAATAAAGTCATCTGGTGGGTAACATCTCTGCTTAGATTTCATGATTTTTTTAATAAGATGGAAGATTTGCTGAGTTTTCTTCTTTCAGAAGTCCCCTCAAAGTCAAATACTGCCACTTGGAAAGATTAAGAGATGTTAAAACAGCCGAGGATTTGTCTTCAGGAATTTCTTGCTTCTTTTTAATAAACAAAAATTCTGATACACTTGGTATAGTATAAGGGTATATTTTTCCAAATGCTCTAAAATTTTCGCAAAAGCTGCTTTGCCGTTAGCTTTTAACTTTTCAGTGAAGCAATAAAAAATTTCCTCTTCATTTTTTTCACTCATAGTAGAGTCGGATTGTCGTTTTATTTTTTGTTTATTGTTCAAATCTTGGAATGGAATTCTTGGAATGCTTAGATAAGTGCGACCAAAAACTTTATCCAAATATCTACACATTGTTGCAAATACTGGCTACGTTACCTGTTTCCACTGCTACCCCAGAAAGGTCTTTTTCAAGTCTAAGAAGGCTTAAAAACTACTTGCGGAACACAACGGGTGAAAACAGATTGAATGGCTTGGCTCTCATGAACATTCACTATGGGATAGAAATTGATGCGAATGAAGTAGTGGATATATTTAAAAAGAGGAACAGAAGATTAATTCTATAACGTGTACCTAGGTATAACTGAACGTAATTTTTTTATTTAGCCTATATTGTCCCCCTGCTTGAAAAAGGTCTTCGACGATTCCTTCCATTCCAGAAGTTTTCTCTGAATCTGTATATTACATATTTAATATTGTTCTTATGAATAAACGGCTATTTTATGTACTTTTATTAGTTTTATTTTCTTGAACCCCCCCCCCCCCCCGATACTAAAACCTGGCTACGCCCGTGTTTGATATATTAAGGAATTGATTCGTTATGAGTATAGATATAGATACAAAATATTTGTGTTAGGCTAAATTTATTAATTACTATTATTAGATTTTATTATATATTTTTTTCTTTATTAACAAAAATATGTTAGCATCCAATATCTCTATACAAATGGAATCTCTACATAAATGCTTTCTCAGTCGTAATATCAATATGAACACAATGTAACATATTATTGCCTAAGAAACACGAAAGAATAGATGCTTTAATTATCTCGTGATATACACAACAACACATATACTAAACAACTTTATATTATATTACAAAGCCCGTCCATATTCCTCACCCTCACATCCTATTATTATGAACTCTAAACTACTTACGTTACTTCACCTTAATAGGTTTACATCTCAATAAGTTTTAATACCACACTGTTTCAAGTCAAAACTAACGTTATCAAGGGGGAACAATGGAAAATCCGTTTATGGTAAACAAAAGACTGCAAATATAAACAAAGGTGCTTTTAGCATTTTGCAAACAATATATGTGCGGTGTAAACCCCTGATCTTCTTATAGATAGGTACGAGACTGTAATAAGGTTCAAATAAAATTTATGTTTAAACAAACTCTTCATAAACCATTGAGATATACATATGGAGACGACACCGCCTACATCACTTATGTTCCGCTCAACATACGCCATATGGCGTAACTGCACGCTCATTTTTTATTTGTTTTAAAGTGAAACGCATCAAATATGCCTTCGTGTGTGTTACGATATTGCACAAATAATACAAATAATACGGAAAAGTGCAAAGGAATAACTTTCATCGGTAAGTACCTAACTAGATAATAATTTTTAAAACTTAGTTAGAGCAAAAAAATGGCGCACAGATTTTGTTCGTGGTGTCTCTTCCATACGTAGTAATATTATCTCAATGTCATAAACAGTTTATTAAATGACATCATAGACTCAAAATATAACTGTAACTACGACATAAAATTGTCTTCAAGTCAAGTAATTTACAGTGTTTAGTAGCTAGGTCGGGTTATTAAGGTCACGCACTTGTTATTAAGTCCAGCATTATTAATATCGTAAAACTTTATGTTTATATGACACATAACGTATTATTGAGTCTTGATATTACAAAACGGGAAGGTCATGAGAGAAATGCAATAGCAGATTGAACCGCATAGCAGATTGGTCCGAGCAAAACGGTTTGTTATTGAATCCAGGAAAGACAAAATTTATGATTCTTGGTACTCCCTACCTTATTAATAAAGTAGAATCGTTGCTTCAACCAGTTGTTATGAAGGGAAGTGCATTGGAGCGTGTAAGGGAAGCCCGCAACCTTGGCATTATTTTTGATGAGTCTCTCAGATTTGAAAAACATATAAGTAAGACAATATCTAATTGCTTTTATCGACTGAAGGTGTTATATCGAATCAGAGATCACATAACACCATTGCTAAGGGTAAGGCTGTGCGATACTTTAATTTTGTCAAAATTTAATTACGGGGATGTTGTATATGGCGAGCGCATCCTTGCGCGAACAAGGAAAGCAATCCAGCGTGTACAGAACGCATGCGCTCGCTATTGCTGGAACATACCTGCCAGAAGCCATATTACGCCTTATCTAAATGATGCCAAGGTACTGAACATGGAGAGTCGACGAAAGTTGCACTTTGCGGTTTTGCTATTCTCTGTGATGCGCTCCAATGTTCCTAGCTATTTATACGATAAACTTTCCTGGTTAGGTGACTCAGATTCATCTTATAAAACTAGAAACACGTTAATCAAATTATCGGTACCCAAGCATCATACGACAGCTTTTCGAGGCAGTTTTCGTTACAGCGCAACGAAATGCTGGAACAATTTGCCTCCTCCTTTGCGGGATACAAAAACAATATCCACATTCCGTCTAAAATATAGGCGATTTGTTTTACAGCATCAAGTCCAACAACTTTCGGTGCGTCTGTAACGAACTTAATAAGTACTATTAACTAAATAGTCTGTGCTAATAGTATAATATTATGTGTGTAAAAATGTCCTGAAATATTTATTTATTTTATTTAGGTATTTCATTTAACTTATGTTTTATTTTTTTTTTTCATGTAGGTTATCTATAATAATATAAGCGTATTTTATGTAAGTTATGGTGACCTTATTTATTTATCCGTATCATGTATCCACAAATTATATTTAATATATTATTTTTAATTCTATTTAACATGCAAAGCGGCTGACAATCTGGACGTCGGAAGGGTGTCACTGAAAATCAGTGCTGAGGCGTTATGCCTCAGGCATCCTGAGTGGTATCCTTTTTTGGCGCACGCAACCTCACATATTTTGATGGTTTTATTATTACATATTTTGTTTTACTTAACTTTATTTTTTTTTTCTTATTTTTTAAACTTCGTACTTTGTAATGTTTATTATGTACTTGTGAGTTGTGTGTGTTGAAATAAATGATTTCTTATCTTATCTTATCTTAAATGTGACACTTGTAAATGACACTATTTCCTCCCAAATTGGAAAAGAGCTCTTTATGTGTCAAAAAGTAGCTATTACGTAGGTACTTATATTACATACCCACGCGAATATAGAAATAAAGTGGAAAAAGGGTTTTGTCCATTTTAACGATACAGTAATGTTTTGTATATCATTATGCAATATGCAATTCATTTGTAGTAAAATTAACAGTTACCATACTAACAATAGTTTCCCTTACAGGCCTCACGTGTCCCAGCAGTGGGAACATAATGAGCTGATGATTATGATGATGGAGACGAGGCGTAAAATAAACAAGATATCATTTTCACACTCAGCCAAGTAAAGTAATATTACTTTTAAAAGTTGATTTAAAAAATGTTACACTTTATTCTTGTTGGTGTTTCTGAATAAATTACAATTTGTTAGCTGTTTAACTTTGCTGAACCCATTTCATTAATATTTTACCTTTGTCGTGGATCAAATCATTCGCTTCTAATGCAAATGACATCAATCTTACATCAATATTATCATGTTTTATCTATATAATATTACGATGCCTTTTATAAACTTTAATCTCAATATATAAACAATTATTGATACTTTACGCTTGCAAATAAATGATTATAATTAAAGTAACCTAATCTTCCCTAAAAATGATTCTTTTTGATACATCACAAAACGATTAATCCATATAATAAAAGAGGTATTTTATAACATCACACAGCATATAAATCCAATAACAACAAGCTGACTGCGACAAATTGTCGCTGTACGCACGATATTACGCGCTCTAGGCGGTGTCATTCTGAATTTAGTTTATCGCTATTTTATAGCCTTATATGTTCCACATTCAGGTAAATTTTCTATCGTGGAAATTGGAATACATAAATATCTACAGTCTACACGATATACATATTGCATTTGGTTTAGAAACAAAGCTGTAAGGAACACACGGTGTTTACACATTTATAACAATTAGGAGCGATTGTTCTGTCTTGTAAATAATGGTACCTTTAGGCGTGTGGCTTATAGGATAAGAGAAGATGTGTTTTAACTTAAATTCAAGCAAATAAGAATACAAACAAACATTACGACGTATTCTTGTTCTTTATATAGGTACCTTGAAACCGTGGCAAACTATTTACTATATAAACTGTATCATTGCATTTTATACGAGTAATATATCATTTTATAAACGATCATAATAACCACACTTAAAATTATAACTTCCATACTCCATCTTCCATCTTTCTACTTTAGTACTGTTGGAACGAAGTTCCTTATCGCACGGTACGCTGGCTAAAGGGGGCTAGGCGAGCGTAACGCAAAATCCTCACGACACTTTTGCTCTCCAAGCGCTACGCACTATAGCAAAAGTGCATTAACATTCCATCACTTATTTCATTTATCATTTAACTCCTAAATATTGATAATTTATTAAATTATACAATTTATAATACTTATTTCACAACGAAAGGAACTTCGTTCCAATCGGGTGTCTCACATGTGACACCTCAGTCATTTTTTTTTTATTTCTATATTACAGCATATAACTTATGTCGATACCTACCCCATCACGTACCTAATGCGCAAGCCCATCCTCACGTACAAGCAGAGGATGATCAGGCCGGGCAGGATGAAGAAGAAGAAGCTGCTCAGTTCGCAGATATACCAGGATGGCAGTTCCAACATCGCGCAGAACGCTGACTCCAGGGACGCGTTGCC
>CAJQZM010027760.1:0-14932 GCA_907164665.1 Colias nastes | reverse complement strand
TCAGCCTGCGATCTCATAGGAGCAGCGGCCGGCTCTTCTATCGGCGGTGGTGGCGGCTGGTACCCATACGGATGGTTGAACTGCGAGTTATGTGTCCGCGACGCAGAGTCCCCATCGCCCAGCATCGCCATACGCTTGCTGAGAGGCGACAGCGACCGCTGCCGCTTGTTGTTCGACTGCGAGCGACGCTTCTTCTTACGGTTCGGACCTTCGGAATCTATATCAGTTATAGGAATTATTTTAGATAATGAGAGGCACGTGGTATATATAGGTTATGGAAATATAATGGAATAAGTGAAATAGGAGCTGTTAATAATTTGATAGAAAGTGAAATAGAGAATAATAAGTGATAAGAAAAACAGGAACACACATAAATTGTAGCGGCATTCACTTACAAATAGGTAATGGTAGTTTCTTAATCTATACTTAACACAAAAGTATATATATTAGCAAGCATTTCTCATTGCAAATTTATTAACTTTTAAATGACTTTTTTGGTAAGATTTTTTTGTATTAAGCACTATTTACATCTTTACGTAAACGTTATGTTACGTTATGATAAAGAACAGTTGTAAAACATATTGTATATATAAATAAACATAATAAAAGGGGCACTATGTTAGAAGTGTTTTACCACTAGTATCCGACGATGACGACGACGACTCTGAAGAATCACTAGAGCTGCTCGAATCGCTCGAAGACGACGACGAACTGCTGGACCGTTTCTTCTTACCCTTGCCTCGCTTCTTCTTTTTCTTCTTCTCTTTCTTTTCAGTTAAATTCAACAATTGTTTTAATGTCTCCTTCATTTCAAACGACTTTGCTCCCGTCAATCCAGGTAAAAGCAATTCTTCAGGCTCTATCAATGGTTTTGTAGTAGACGTTTTACTTTTGAGGAAATCAAGTGAATTCTGAGCTTCCTCATGAAAAGGTATGATGGCTAAGCAGTCTTCGTAAGCTTTCTGTGCCTCTGCAATTTTATTTTCATCTTCATAACTTCTTCCTAGAGCAACTAAAGTCTCTCCCAAATATTTTCTGGCATTGGCATGATTTGGATTCAATTTTAATGAAGTTTCAAAGTCTTCAATAGCCTTTTTAAATGTTCCGCTGTTGGCATACAGCGCTCCTCTTGCAACTAGACCTTCTACATTTCTGGGATCAATACTTAATGCCTTATTGAGACATTGGAATGCTTCAGAATGTCTTCCAGCCTTGAAATGTTCTATTCCTTCAGCGACAGATCTGAATGCCCATTTACTTGCTTGAGCTTGTCTTAATTCATCCGCATATTCAGTTGTAGGAAATCCGCCTCTGTTAAAATTAGTAAAATGATATTTAATAACAATTTAAAATTAATATTATCATAAAAATGTATCATCAGGTGGTTATTTCAAAATCAGGAACACCTCAGATAATTAACAAAAAAAGGAAAATTAGTACCATATTATTTTGCATGATTTAAAAAAAAAGTAATATAATTACCTCAAAGACATGAAGTTTGTGCAGTGCATGTTGGAGATTCCAAGAAGTTCTGACAGATATTGTATACAGTTGGGGTTATTGAAGCCTGGACTCTTCTCTAATATTGCTTCATAGCTTTCACCCTTCATTTCCATTGTTTTCCTAGCACAAAAATACAATAGTTAGTAATGAGAAATTCAGTAAAAAATGCCATGTTTCTTTGATTTGACAGTGCCATTATATTTTGACTGTAATAGTTCCTGAATTTAATGTTAATGTAATCTCAAGTATATCCTATCAAAACAGTCAGTCTTTAATGTCACACATACTTGTCCTCACCTGTTCCATGGAGCTGTTCAAAAAATGTTATTTAACTTGTTTTTTATTGCTTTCACACACAAATATAACATCATATATTAGGTGATGTCGCCTCAACTATGTGACGTTAATATTACCAGAATGTTTCAGCTACAGTCACAACACAATGGATATAGATAGATTGGGACTCGTACTAAACCTAGAAAAAAAACACCCTAAAATAATGGAGTTGTATCTTTGGACAATTGATGTTTTTGCCTTTTCGGGTACTAAAGAACTGAGTCAGCCTGGTTGAGAAACATAAATCCATGTCCAAAAGTCTCGCATCTGCTAAAACTGATTGCCTGGCTTATATTCCGATAATTGTATAATAATTAAATAACGCCAACATCCAACAATGTTGAATACATAAAGTCCAATCAATTGTTTGATATAATGCTGCAATGTTAAACATTAGCTTTAATACAGAGTAACAAGGTTTCTTTTCAAAGATAACAGAATATGACCCTACATTATTGTACTGACCTTTTCCACTCTATTTCATATTTGATTTCTAAATAAAAAATAATCCTCAACAAAAAACTTGAAAATCGAAAACACTTCATGGGAGAGTTGGCCGAGAACATCCTTGTAATATGTAGATTGAAAACTGATACAAACAGGTGCATTGTCATTCTTAATATTGGTGTATTGTGTTTTAAAACTGAAAAAGTGATCAAAAATGGTGAAACACATATCCACACTTGCTGCATAAATAAGCAACGGAGACATCACTCAAATGATAGTTTGTGAGTTCCAGATACACATATAAAACAGAGGTATTCTTTATTTTCCATGTCCAGCAATATCCTGCTTGATAGATAAGTGTTCTTAAGGTTTATATTATTTTAAAGCATCCAGCTTCATTACAATGTCCACATGATCTAAACACTGTCATTCACAAAACCAAAATATCACTGTTTTAACTCCACCAAAATCTTCACAAAACAGATTTGAATACATATATAAAGTACAAGCTGTGTTTTCGTAACCTGCAAGTGTATGAACCTGAGAATTAGTCACCATTGAGTTGGATATACATACTTGTATATAAGAGGGAAGTCATCAGTGCTGAGGAGGCCTAGGGGCGGTTTGGGGGGAGGGTCATCAGGCCCTCTAGTGACACCCTTCATGCCGCACACCATTTTGTCCGTGTCAGGAATAACTTCAATGACTTCACAGCAGACAGTATCATTCATTAAGTAGTTTCTTGAGACATTTTTCTTGTCAACCGCTGGTATGATATTGGCAACTGGCAGAAATGCCTACATGGAAAAAGAAAAGAAATAATTGTAGTAAACATTTATATTAAAACGTTTTGTATTATAAAAGTTATTTATATTTTAACCATTGTGTTTCTTTGTTATACAGAAAGTAGATATTTCAAAATATTATGCAATAAAATAGCACAGTCACCTTAACATTGATATCAGCTACATATCTTGAAGTGGGTCCTGCGGTGCAGAGAACTTTCAGCATCATACCAGATGCTGTCCTATTGATGACTGCTCCAATAATGAGCTCTCCTGTTTTCACATTCTGCCAAGAAGATGATACTTAATGTATGTGATATACTTAATTATCAAGACCACAAATTCAAAAACATAAATTATTAATTTCGCATCAGCTTTCCATAGTTTCACCCTTATGCATTTACATAACAATCCAAACATATTTCATTAAAAGCAGTACAGCATAGCAATTTTGTACCTATTTGGGTAACACAATTATTTCAAATCTAGACACATTTAAGATAAAAGTAGTAATCATATCTATGAAAAAGTAATGAAACTTACATCAAAGAAATGGCGTAATCTTGCAGACTTGTCCACATTTAGGAATGTTTCAAACGGTGGCATTAATGCATACAAATCTGTAACAAGGAATAGTTTTACATATAAAGTCTAGATTTCAGATGAAATCATTGATTTTATAGTCTGTGACTATGAGAGTAAATATTATTATATTACCTATGTAGATCCTTGCATTAGGCGAGGATTTTCATATGTGTACACCAATTATTAATGTTTATACAGAGAAGAGATCAATGTCCAATTTGAGTGATAAGGAAAATACAATTTATTTATTTACCTGATATTTTAATTACATCAATAGGTAATATATACTTAAAAACTTCATAGAGTTAGCATTCTTGTATTACACAAATATAAATTAACAACTCAGTTGGATTTATTTGAATTTAACTCAAGAAAAAGTGAACAGAGCATATTTTAAAAGGAATACTTACTGTCCTCTGGTGTCAAAGAATCAGCTCCTAAACTTGAGGATGATGGTGCCTCTTCCAGTAACGATGCATCGAACAGAGCATTAGCTTCTTTGGCAATGAATTGGTGAAGTTTTAGTCGCTTTCCTCGATCTTGGAAAGTTAGGTGCTTATGTCGCGACTGATATACGGCGAAATCTAACGCCCCCACACCTAACTTAGCGAGGTCATCTTCTCCTCGCTCGTTCTCCCACGTTTTTTGTAACTGCTGCCCATGGTAGTTTATGGATTGCGCCACTAAGGACGCATCCAATGATGGTTCCATCACGAATCCTAAAAGTTATTAAATAAATATATTAAATATTACAGCAATAATTTTATGTATTTTACGTAAAAAATATCTATATAAATAATTTTATATGGCGAAGTTTGATCCTCCGCCATTTTGATCTCTTCCATTTTCGGAATAATTTTTTTAAATTAAATAATATATTAAAAGGTACAATGATTGATAAATTACCTTCAATACCTAATTATAGGTTTGATAATATAACAAATTATGAACAATTAACACTTTTGTACGAAATATAGCACGGAGCACTTGAAACAACACATTGTGTATCGCCTGCAAAATGGCGACTGAAAATTCAATAATGGCGGCTAAAATGGCGATTGGCGTTCGAACTTCAAAATGTCAAATTAATGTTGCCATATTCCTATATTTATATTCTATTTTTATCTGTGATTTTTATGTTATATAGTCTGGCCCTTGGTCTGGCCAAAAGATGAGACTTGGATGAGACCAAGAAGCTTATATCTAATACACTGGAGATTTCAGTATGAACATTAACTTGTAACAAGAAAATATGACGTTGAATGACGCCTGTATGTTTTTTATCCCTTTCACACCTAGGTAGTTAGTTAGGTGTGAAAGGGTTAAAAAAACATACAGGCGTCATTCAAGGTCATATTTTCTTGTTACAAGTTAATGTTCATACTGAAATCTCCAGTGTATTAGATATAAGCTTCTTGGATGAGACCAAGGATGAGACTGGAAAAATGCGACAAATACAAAAAAATCATCCTATTATTGCAACTTAGGTTTTAGTTGGAAATATATTTTTGATACTTTTATTAATTATTTTACGGTACGAGTGAAAAAAAAAACAACAAACTCTTCATCTTTATAATATTATTATGCTATAAGTAATATAGTACAGTTAAGTGATACAGAAAAAAAAAAACAATAAAAATACAATTAAATTGTATTTAATCAATATAATCATAATTAAATCTAAAAATTCAGCCGCGAATGAAGAGTAAGAATCACTATCGTTAATATCTCTGATTCTTATTATGAACTCTTCCATATTTTATGCAGTTATTCCATCTCGTTTTTTGTACTGCTCTTCAACATGAATAACATGTTAGGGTCATAGAAGAAATCTCGTCAAGATACTGATTTTGTGTCTTTAAACATTCTATAAGGAACAGATCATTTAATTTTTCAATCTTTACGAACACTTCAAAAGAACACAGGACCTCATATCGCAATAAGAATATTCAATTTTAAGTAAAAATTACCGATAATGTAGGTAAAATAATGTGAATGCTGACAACACTGATTACGGATAATTTAATTTTTGGAAAAAAATGGCCAATTTTAGTCAAAATCTATACCTAATTTTCTGACAAGAAATGAAGATCCTTAATATTCAAGTTCCACCTTGGTGAGAAAAATTAAAAAAAAAAATGAAATGTTTTTATTTTTTACTAGCGCCGCCGCCCCGGCTTCGCCCTTGGTACGATATTTACGTTTTCCGGGATAAAATATAGCCTATAGGTACGGATTCGGAAGAATCCCTCTAAGTAATGGTAAAAGAAATTTTGAAATCGGTCCAGTAGTTTTTGAGCCTATTCAATACAAACATACAAAAATTTAAAGGTTTCCTCTTTGTAATATTAGTATAGATTAAATACCTTAAAATGAGCTATAATTCTCCCATTAATTACAATATCACAAAATTCTCAATAGATTTGGTGATTTGGATACTAAGAGCATTAAATTAATGCTCTAAGTTTGGATATGATGCCTTTTTGATGCAATGCCAAATATCCCTGGACTTTGTTCATGTGTGTATATGCATATATCCTAATAATGTTTAAAGGTGGGGTAAATATAGCGCGAACAGTGATATAATTTAAGTAAAAAGGGGTAGTTGAATAAAAAAATTTGAATTAATTGATAGTATGATGGACGAGAAATAAGTATCTTCTGACCTATTATTTCCAGACAGTTTACGCCGTGAATTGAACTGACTGGCAAATTCATATTATGATCCCAGCAACCAGCCCTGGTTATTGCGATCATAATAGATATGAATTTGCGAAGCCCAACCGTCAAATTTTTTATTGGCCTTATAAGGGACCACCGCCTTGCCTCGGAAAACTACCAATATTTGAACTAAAATAATTGAGGGTAATATATTTTTTTTTATATTTAGTACCTACCATAAACATATCTTTATACGACTATTCACAGTTCAAAAATATGAGATAATAATAGAATATTCACTTACAAATTTACATTTTGCTGTTCGCCCAAGCAACAACTGTGACGTCGAAGACCTATCGCACAGCCACAAATAGCGACGCGATCGACTCGCTGCTGCGTTTGAGGCTTTGAGTTTGATGGATATTACTGTGTAGCAGAAGGACATGTATTAAATTGATATTCACATCAAAAACTCAGGTCTATAATATTTTTGGGCTTTAAGCTCTAATAGAATCAAAATTCCACGCAATCAGAAGAAATAGCAATTAAAACCGCATATTCTGAATTATAAAATTTAAAACATACAGGGTAGGTACCTACTTCCCGTCAACATAGAGTCTTGAAATTTGGTTTAACGCAAGGTCTTTAAAAAATTGCTAAAAATATACATTATAAAGTTACAACCTAATAAGAAATAGGTTTGTTGAGAGCCCCCGGGGCGCGAGTCCGACACGTACTTGGCCGGTTTTATTTAAAAAGGAAAATCTTTACCAAGTAACCGGGCGAAGGCAGGAAAAGCGGTTAGTGAGTTGTAGGTATATAAAAGAAACAGAAGAAAGAACTAATTTTAGATTTAAAGAACATTCTTCACATTTTTTCGAGAATGTACTTGAATATGTTCTAAATGAATAATTTAATAACTTAAGGACGCGTATGGCTTTATCTCTCATACTTCAAAGCCATAAAGCGTCATTGGAAAGGTCTCACTTCAATAGAAGTAGCGAACACAAAAGACGAAAAGAGGGCTAGGTAATGGTAGACACAATGGAAACACTGTTTGGACTAAGACCGCCCTCACAATTGTGAACCGCGAAACTTATTTTATTCTTTACACTCATTTAATATATTATGATAGGTAGATTTTTAGTACTTATGTGGGCGCTATAGAATCTTACTTTTCTTCACAATAACGACATAACAACGTTAAGTCCTTTTGTTTGTTATTTCACAATAATTATATAAGATTTGCTATGGTATACATGGTCTATTTAGAAAATATTTATTTTCAAGACGTAGAGCTTGAAATGTACTCTATCAGGATTCATTAATAAATCAGGCATATTTTTGATTCATATTTCGAAAGCACACTGTAACTAGTACCTGTAAATAACTACTTATAAATTTTTAATTTGTTAAATGCTACTATTGGCATCCGGTGATAGCCAGAAATTATAACTAAAATGCATAATTTATTTCAGACTTACTTTAATGCAATATAAACATAGAGCACTAATTAGAACATATTCCTTTTTGATTTATGGGCTCCTTATGATAATTACCTACCGATAAAAATTTATTGTAATTTCGACGGTGATTGAATATCTTCAGTGACATTGAGTACCTACGAATGCATCGAAGTTTGAAAATGATTCAAGAAAATATATTTAGTTGAAATACCAAACATCAGACTTAGTATGTACAGACTGCAGTTACAAATTATTTCCCGTTTTTATAAGAACATAATCTTTTTATTACTTACCACTTACTTTCATTGTATACAATACAAAAATATTTTTAAATTCCAATTGAACGCAAGTTTACATAGGTACCTATAGGATATAATTTGTCTCGTAAATCATATATCATCAATAGGAATGTTTTTCCATTTTAAACGTTTTATGGGTATTCAAATAGCTGGTTATGATTTTTGGCCCTTATTATAACTGTATAAGGTAGTTAATTGCATGTCAATTTCTTTAAATAGTAAAGTAAATTGGTTATGTTTGTATGTGCAGGCATTGTGCGGGTTGACACAATACAGCGCGAGGCTTTGTGCCGTTCGCGCCATTGTCATCGGACATATTACCTAACATTTTCACATTATATCAAAACCCGCTGGCTTCTTTTCAGACACTTGTCTTGTTTGTTAAACCTTCAGAAGTCTCTTGAACATTTGTACATTTTCTTATAAGAATCCAAAATGAATGCTGAGGGATAATAAAGAATGTAGAGCCAAGGCTCTACAATTCATATTTACATATAACATTTGGTAAAAACTCTACAAAAATGTAGATTATTAACCTATGGGGTTTTGTTACCCACGTAAATGAAAGTGGTAGAGTGTGTTAATCCTTTAATATACCTTTCACTGTTACAATATTATTTAAATCTATACAGATGTTTCAATGAGTCTAGTTAACAGAGTACCGAGCCACCGAGCAAGTAATGAGACAATGAATAATGGTACGTATTTACTGCGTAGTGCCTATTGCGTATCAACTAGCTAGTGAAAATTAACGGTCGAATCCCATTCGAAATTCGGCCAAGCGCGCTCCGCTTCGGAACGCCACAGATAATAAAATAAAGATAATATAAGTGGCAACGCCACACCACCCCCCTACGGAGAGAAATAGGCTACGGTGAAAAAAAATAATAAGTAATTAAAATAATAATAATTAAGCAATAAAACAAATCAATTAACTAATTTTTACGGATGCTTAAATTTCACTCGTCTACCTGACCGTGTGACATAAGGTTGGGAAGATGGAATGGGCGCGGGAAGTTGCGGAGGTGATTGAGAAGAATTTCTTGCTGTAGGTATCTCGGCAGGTTGCTCCAGTGGAGCAGATTCTATGTATGCCGGTTTCACGCGGTTGATGCTGACGGTTGTGCGTTTGCCCTTTATTTCCAGAGTAATCGTCTTGCCATCACTGGCTCGATCAACTACCTGGAATGGACCGGAGTAAGGCGGTTGCAAAGGGCGTCTTACGCTGTCATCTCGTAGAAAGACATGCGAAGTTGTTTTCATGTCTTTGAAAACGAAACTAGGAGTTTGCGAGTGACGAGATGCTGCGATTGGACGTAAATTGGCCATTTTTTGTTTTAATTGCGAAACAAAATCAGCAGCATCAAATATGGTGTCAGTATCAGCAGCTGGCATAAGGAGCTCGCCAGGAAGACGCAGAGGTTCGCCATACAGCATTTCGGCTGCAGTGGCTCCTATATCTTCTTTAAACGCGGCACGCACGCCTAAAAGAACCAACGGTTGAGAGCGGACCCATGTGTCACTGTGGCACATAATCGATTATTCCGTAACTATAGCAGATATCAAAAAACTTTAAACTGATATCGAAAGTACTTAACCTAATGAGTAAAATGGCAACAATAACTTTTTAAAATTATAACGAGAAATATCTAAAAATTTAACTTTAAACCCTCCCATACATTTAATTTCCCATACATTTTGTATTCAAAGCAGATTTTCGAAGTGATGTCCTCATTGTGCAATACAATGAGCAGCTCTATTTACAGTTTTTAAATGAACTATCCATATAACAAATTTAAAGTTTTTAAATTTACGAAGTAATGGAAGCAAAAAACCAAAAAAAGGAAAAAAAAAACTAAAATCTTTCATATAAAATGTACGTGGGATATTCATATCTCATACTAAATGTATGGGAGGGTTTAAAGTTAAATTTTAAGATATTTCTCGTTATATTTTAAAAAAGTTATTATAGTCATATTACTCATTAGATAAAGTACTTTCGATATCAGTTAAAAGGTTTTTGATACCTGCAATAGTTACGGAATAATCGCCTGTGCACACTTAACGATTACACCCTGTTTAAATGCACAAAATTTTCTTTAGTGTAAATCATAGTTAAGTATATTATTTTTTTTATAAAAAGAAAATCAATAGAAAATCTATTTAATAATTATGTCGAACGATATGATGTCTTAAAAATCATATGAATATATTAGTATAAACTAGGTAATTTTACGTTTTTCGCAATACTAGACTAGCCAGACTGAACACTTCAGTAAATTGCATAAGAAGTGCATAGATAGGGTGATCTGCGAGGCGCGAAAGCCAAAATGCAAAATCGCGAGGGGCGGCCGCAAAGGGTGTCAGCGAAGCGTAGTGCGCAAGGATTCGGCGCGGCAAAGCAGCAGCACATTCTGCCGGCCGGTAGTTTGACACAGTCGTTCACACAGCGCGCCTGAACAGTCGCGAGCCTGAATGAACTTTTTCGCTCGCACCGATTCCCGCCAAGTTATTCATTTTTTAAATTCCCTTTTTTGATCTGTGATTTTTTTTATGTGAGCAACATTGGTGGCGACGTGAGTTTTTATTATTGGTGTTGCTAATTGGAAAATTGGATTGGATTTACGGAGTAATATCGCGGTAAGTTTAAAGATTTGCTAATTTATTTATTTCAGATTTTTTATAATGTGTGTATTTTCAGTATTCCTGTTAATATTTCATTTATTAATAATTTAAATATTAATATTTATCCTCATATGATTCAATTAATTATTAAATCAGCCTTTTTTGCGATTTGTATCATTAAATAATAAATATTATTTCGTGATTATCTACAATCATTGTCTAACTAGAAAATCTTTGGAATTTAAGTTGATATGAGCTTATTTGGCCTTTTGTGATCAACCACATTAAGTTACTTTTATTATTAATCTTTAATCTCTTGTAAGAATCAAACTTGTGACTGTTTCTTGGTAATGAACGTAACGTTAGTTGGATTCATTAACTAAGGACCAAATTGTTTTACACTGGAAGGTAAGTAAGTGTTTTTGTGTATTTTTTATAAAATATAAATATAAAATTCAAGTTATCGAGACTTCTTATCTAAGTACTTATTACATTGTACCTGAAATATCGTGAAATAATATCATATTTTCAATAAATCTGAAAAGAGATCATCAAGGATGATGATCCTTGCTTGATATCATCATCGAGGTGATGAGGCTCTACATTTTTCAAAGTCGTGAAAAATGTAGGCTCTACAAAAGGCTCTACATTTTTATTCACCGGCATTCCTATTGGATTTTTACAAGAAAATATACAAATGTTCGAGAGACTTCAGACTGAAATCAGAAAAATCTTAACTAAAATATTCGAAAATATAAGAAAACTAAATTTCAAAGCAATTTCTTTTTAAAACATCAAAGGCGAAAATATTACTTACATATTTATAGGTACAATACAAATGTTATTTTTGGGGTTAATAAACAAGGTTTTACTTTTAATTAGGTAGGTACAATAGAAATAAATGTTTGATTTATTCGTAAAATTCAATATTTGCTGTTTCGGCTCTTCCACCACCAGCAGCTCGTTTGTCATCTACTTAAAAATAATAGCAAACAATGCGAACAGTTGCAGTGCGCTGAATGGGCGCCAACAGTAGCGATACAAAAGCCGATCGTGATCAAATCGATTGATGCGATAAAGTTACAAACAACAAAATAATAGCAGAGTCGGGGAATTAACGCTTCTATTGTGTTAGTACAATAATCCGCTATCTAGGCCAGGCTCAGTGCTGCAGACGAACCTTTTGTCTTTCATGTTCGCCGTTAATAATGGCGGGCACCGAAACAGCCGCGCACAATACCGCGAAATTTGCGCGTTTTCATTTGCAAGACAAAACGTGCTTTGTTGTATGTCCGCTCAATACTGAATTTATGGCGGGTGGACCAAGCCGTATTGACGGGCCGCTAACGAATGGCCGATGCATTTTGATCGCCCATCTCATAGCGAGAGCTATTAATACTTGCACCATTAACGATCGATGTGCTGCATTTTATATTTAAAAAACTGGCCGAGCTTTAGAAAGCTCTTCGTCGACTCGAGACATACAACTTTTCCTAAGAAGGACGATAAAGCAATTCTTCAGTTCTGCTATACAATATTGATATAGTTTTGCAAAGGATGTGAAAATGTGAATTCCCTTTACAGCCCTCTATTATCCTCAGAGTGTTTTCCTTATAATATCCTTTTTTTTTTCAAAGGTATTTTTATTGATATTTTGCAATTGGGAGCTTAAATTCTATTTCAGTATTTGTAAACAGTTAACAAACATATATAACTAGAGGTCGTCCTTACCTGTAGATAGATACCTATTGCAAAGACTGCAGTAAAGGTAAAGCGATGATTTAAATTCATCAACAGTGTAAGGTTTATTTAGAACAATATACATCATTAACTATATATACCAACAACCAACACAAAGCCCAATCCATTATGAACTATAATCTAATAAAAAATTCTTTATTAGAATTCCAAACAATAGAAACTAAATAGAAACTTAAAATTGGCTATAATAAGCGTGATAAAAGAATTGAGTAACTCAAAGAGCCATTGTAACGTCGTCGTCACTTATTGGAAAATATTCTTATTTAATAGATCCGTACCTAGATCTTATTATATAGAGACGGTTCTTTACATTCGTCCGAAAGACTTCAATAGAAAGGGAGGCGAAGAAACGGAAAGGTAACCGCAAAAGCTTTGCGTTCAGTCGGTTGGTCAGCCAAAGGATTGCTTTACTCTTTGGGTTCTTCTAAATATTTTAATATATACTTTATACGTTAAAAATTATTTAAAAGGAATGTGGAATGCATGCTTCTATAACTGTAAATATATGTTTCGTTAGTATTTAAAAGGGTCTTATTTTTCTAGTTTAAGTTGGCATATGCTTCTATAATCTGTTTAGAATTTAACGATATCACAATGCTTACTACGCTTGTTAACTTATTCTGTAATATTTAACGTATTTTTATAAATTGCCTGCGCATTATTTTAAAGTTACCGATTATGTATTTCCAAATTTTCCTTTGCTTGAAGGAATTCTTGATAAAAGATAAGACTTGGTGGTCTCTGTTGATGATCTTGCTCATCTGTTAAATATATCCTATACATACTTGCTTTATTTGATATAACGAAAAAAAAAAACTGAAAACTTCAAGTTTACAAAAAGTGGTTTATTATAATTATACAAATATCATATTTAGGACAATAAAACAAGAAAAACGTGTTGCCGTTAACGATCTCTACATCTCTATATTGAATCTTTACGTATTCACCAATCTATACTTAAAGCTAATAAAAGAACTTCTATTTACATGCCAACATAAACACGTATCTCCTACATAATGGTTAATTACATTCAGTACTAACTGAATAACCACAGAGAAATCATCAAAACTGAACAGAGGCTTCCCCGCACAAAAGTTACTCTCAAGTCTTCGAGAGGTCGCGTCGCCACAAAAGCGTCGTAATTGGCCCGTACTTTTTCTACTTCCCTGAAGCATTCATAGCCAATGAAACGTGTGCATTTAAATGACGTTCCACAGCTTTGTGGGGGTCACACTAAAGTTGTTCGTGAAACCGCGTATACGACTTTTGTATAGCCCGCGTCGTGCCGCGTCGGAGGGACTGGTAAAAAGAACCTGCTCTTTACTTGTTAAGAACTCATTAGTCATGCTTATTTGAAAATGTAATAATGCAGTGTAACTTTGTTCGCTGTAATCTGGATGCAAAATTGAAATCATTAACGCAAAGCTTTCATTTATGTTTTACTTTATAAACATTACCTACACAGTAAACATTCATGAATCTTGCTAAAACAAAATTTTCTTCGTCATAATACAAAATATAACATAAACAAATTATTTGAGTATATTTCTTAAATACCTAGTGTGAAATTCACAAACATCAAGACGCGAGACATAAAAATATAATACATATTATATGAATGCTCCACGAGCGCTTTGTTAAAGCTCAATACCTTCAGGCTTCCACATATAAAAATAAATTTATGATCCATTGTTAGTATGAAGCACTAAATACACTTACGTAACACATCCCTTTTCTGCTATTCAATAGTCATCTCCCACCTCCCACTTCCATTCATTCTTCGTAGCTTTTGTACAAACGCTGAGGCTTTTTGTAACATTCCACTGAGAATATCTCGCTGACGAAATATTGTTACATTCAAATGTACGGGAATCTATCAATATTGAAACAGTATATGGACTAATGAAGTGTATCTATGCACTTGTTGCTAACTTATGTACATATATTATATAGTAGAAGTAGTATAGTAGATAGTAATGCTTAAAGTCTCTTCATAGCTACTCTACATCTCTATATAAGTATTCTACAAATGTATTTTAATTGTTACATGTATTAAACTGTAATCGCGATTATTGATCAAATAAAGTTCACACAAAATTACGTTTTATTGATTGTTCCTGCGTTTTATCAAAATAAAACATACTTACTAGCGGTCTTCGCCCGTGGTACATATTTCGCAATAAAAGGTAGCCTATGTTCTTTCTCAGGGTCTAAAGATTGTCTGTGCCAAATTTCATCAAAATCGGTCCAATAGTTTATGCGTGAAAGTATACATACATACATACATAATTACAAATTATACATACATACATACATAATTACAAACCTTTCCTCTTTATAATATTATAGTATATAGTATAGACATATCTAAAAGATATAATTACTAAAAAATCTATTAGGTGGCTACGCGTGTAAACCCACGAGGCGCAGCTATACAATATAAGTTGAAATTCGAATTTCCTTC
>CAJQZM010027759.1:0-16956 GCA_907164665.1 Colias nastes | reverse complement strand
TTTTTTTAATTTAAAACTATCTCCATATAATATAATAACAATACTATTTTCATTAAAAGTAAAATTATCTAATGAATTCATGATATATGTAAATGAACTATTAGGAGTACAAAAATTAGTTACTTTATGCCCCAAATTGTTAAGCAAAGCGCCAAATCCCTGACCAATATTGTCTGACAACACAATAATTTCCTGCGTGGAAAGATGTTTCGTTTTAGTAGATGGAATTGTTGCCGTTGATTGAATACTATGTATATCAGTGCAGTCAATTAGCTTATGGGGCGACTGTTGCTTATTGTCACTTATGGAACACTTACATACATAGTTATTGGTTAGAGACTCGAAACGATCCATATTTTCATTACTTAACTTAATTAGGTAATCTGCCTCTTTTATGTGTTCATTAATTTGTAACTGGGCAGCAGAATATTGTTGGTTGAGGTCATGTAATGCATCATTTAATGAGTCTATTTTCTCCTTAAGTTCAGTAGTTTCCACTTCATATATCATTTTATATTGAAGTTAATAAGTAATTATTTGTGAAAGTAGAAAAGGTGAGATTTAAAACGTGATTTATTATTTGTCACTCTGGAAACTTTAGATGTGTTATGATTGAAATTAAAAGTTATTAATAAGTAAACAATTAATGTAGTGGAAGATAATGAAACAAATCGCGTTTTTGATCTATTGAAAATTTGGTAAAATTAAGTGTAGTCTAGTTTTATTATAAGATTGTTTTACATTTCTTATTCCTACCTTAGATGACATCTGTATTAGTTTTTAATAATTTATGCTAATGTATGAAGTATGTACAGGGAATAACAAGCCATATCTTTCTTTAATTTAAACTCATAAAATATTTACTTGAAATTTACTGCGATAATATACGTAATATGTAATACGACTTTAGAGGATAATTATTAAACATCTGTTTAATAATTATCCTCTAAAGTCTAGCTATTTTGGTGAAATGGCAAAAGTCACTATATTGATTGTGTACGTGTGTACGTAGTAATTAAATATTTGTAACAATAATTTGTACGTAGATTATAGGTTAATGTTATTACTTATTAGCTACCCAATAAATATATTAGCCAAAAAAAATAACCATTACTGCTCCGCTCTTTGTAGTCGTAGCATAGTGTTGATGTTAGCCTTTCTCGATAGAGTCTATTCAACACAAAAATAATTTATCAAGTCGAACAAGTACATTAGTTCCTTAAATCAGCACATTCAACGAATAATCTCTATAAATCTTAATATAGCTAACCATAATAATAAATGTGTAAATGAACCATATCTATTAATATTATCATAATTTTTCCATACATAATAACTCCATATCACACGCTCTCAAGCATTCAAGTGTGCTTAAAGCAAAAGGACGAATGTCTAAAAATTTAGCACCAATTTAGCATTACTAAAAATAGCGACACTTTTGCCGCTCACCGGAATAGCTTTGTCGTATGAAATTTCATGTATTGTGAAACTTGAATTTATACCTAATTTTTCCTCTTTTGGCATTATACTTTTAGAAATTAAAGACTTAATTGATTTCAATCATTATAAATGAGAAATCGTGATAAAACCTATTTGGATTGCAAAATATGTGCGCAGTTTTCAGAAATATACGTAAATACACATTGAAAAAACACTTTTATGTATGTAATGTATTTATGTGTAAAATAATACCTATTGGTATTTCGAATATTCGTAAATAATTTAGTATTATTATGACATTCAATATGAAATTGTATTGTAATAAACTCTTTTGAGTATTTAATATAGAAGAAATAATTAATTATAAGAATTAGAATGCGGATGAATTATAATTTGAATTATGTAAGTATATGTCTTGAATAACAAAAACCAAGTAAGTATGAGAACTATCTTATAAAATCTCTCGCTCGAATTTTAAAGATGAAACTATGAAAATACTTCAATGGATTCTTTGAAAGTTATCAGTTAAATTCTACAATTAATAAAATAATTATGTACCTATGTTTACTTTTACGAACGTGCCTTTAAATATTGTGAATATAAAGAGTGACCTGTGATAAATATATTTGTTGTTAATCTAGTCTATATGTATTGAAATATATTTTCGTACAAATTCAAAATTTATTGAAAAATGTGATTTGTTTGGAAATTTAAAATTAATAAACCAATTTATGTTTCCACCGAATACTCAAAGGATACTTAACATTATATAGTAGCATATTCAAGCTATAGAAAATCTATTTGAGTTTTTAAGAATTGTTTGAGTATTCAGAGAATATAAAAATTATACACTCGAAATTTAAAAATGTTGTGAATATTAATTTATTAAGAAGGGGCCAAGTTATAGGATTAAGATCATTATTCCTAGTGTAAGTACTTGTATATTGTAATTATCAAGAGTTTTACTCGGCTGTGTAAAGTATTGTGATGATAACTTTGAAAGTTATGAATGTGATAAACGAAATATATTTATTTCAATGTCAATTGTATTTTTATTTGTATCCTCAAAAAACTGTCCGATCCAATAAAAGTTAATAAAATGCAATACAAGTGTACAGACGCATATATTGAGTCTATTTTATTTTTTTATTGTATTGCATATAAATGAAATACCTAACTATAATATAAATATTATATATTTCTATTAATATCATATATTTCTGTATTATCTACTTCGAGTTCACGAAAAAAATGTTCTTCATTAAAGTTTTTTTTTATTATAAAGAGATTAATATAAATACCCACATTGATACTCGCGCAATAATTGGATGCCGTGGTGATATTATTCCTACGGCTATATCCGCGTCCGGGTCACTTCATTTCATAATATCTTCTAAAGGAAATATGCAATTTCAATATAAAATCTACATAGAATGCTAGTTATGGAATAAAAAAAAACGGTCCATTTTTATTTTGAAAGGTTTTTGTACTTTGTGGCAAGTATGTGATAAGAGTTTGCACCGTATATTTAGGCTATTTTTTATTGAATACTAGTTACCCTATTGCCTCTTTTTATTCTCTCCATAAAAACATTCTTTGTGCCTAAACAAAAACGTAAAAAAATCGAGCCATTCTCAAGTTTTAAAAACACATTTGGCGATTCTTTTTTGACGTGACAACGTCTTATAATTCGATAGAGCCAGCTGCACGCACGAAAAAACATGACTCATGCGGCGTTACCTCGCTCTGAGGCGTTCCATGTAAGGCTTGAAGTGCGAGCGAGAGCGCGGAACGAGCGACAAAGAAGCACAATCGGACGTTGTCACGTTCAACTATCGTCAGTAAACCGACTTTACAGACAACCAATTTTTATTATATAGATTGTATCCAGAAAGCAGTCTCGTGCCAAAAAGGATTATATAAGGATGCATCTGAGAATGTAGCTAATGAAGGCTTCGTGGTGACGCAACAGCCGTGCACGACTGGGATGACACAGATCGGCACATGTCACGAAATATTGCAAGCGCTTATGAGCTATTGGAAGCGCTTCAGAAATAATCGTCGATCATGTATCCAAATATATAAAACTCAAAGGTGACTGATATAGTGATCTATCAACGCACAGCCCAAACCACTGGATGGATCGGGCTGAAATTTGGCATGCAGGTAGATGTCATAACGTAGGCGTCCCATAAGAAAGGATTTTAGAAAATTCATCCCCTAAAGGGGTAAAATAGGGAATGAAAACTTATACCATGAAAATTTTTCTTTTCCACGCAAGCGAAGCTGCGGGCAACAGCTAGTCTTCAATATATGTGTAGCATTGCTGATTGTATATAAAGATATTACATTTATTATAATTTTTAGGCTTTGTAGATTACATTACGTAGTTTTCTTAGTGTAGTTAGTTTCTGAGCTACATTAGTTTTTTATAGCAATTGAAAAAATATTTTTATGAAATAATCGAGATTGTCTAGGTCTCTTTTTTACTCGTTATTTATAAATAACAATTCTTAGAAGTCAGATTTTGAATATATTTTTTATTACAAGAAAAACTGTACATTAAACTTAAGATAGCAATATAGAATGATAAAGATCACTTTAGTTCAACTTGCAGAAATAATAAATTACTCGCTTTACACTAATTGAATTGTTTTGAATGCCGCAATAATTTATACAAGAGCTTCTATCGGCCGATGCACGAAATTAAATATAGGGGACACGAAACGCGTGAGACACTCTTGCATTACTACTGATATCACGCTCTTCGTTACAATTGTACCTATATAAAGTCCAAACTAATCCAGTTCAATACATTCCGGATCCAAGTTTCAAAGCATACATAGCCCTTTGTGAGAGCAAAGGGTGCATCAATTTCAGAAAGCTTTAAACTTTTCTCACAATGATTTTAGTAAGTATATTTGAATTTTCACATTTAATTTGTATATTTGAATATTTTTAAGTTTAATTAAAATAAAATATGACTTCAATATATATTATATAAATAATTTAATGTAGAGCCTTAATGCTTAAGTATGTGTTAGAGTTCATACAATACTAACTATTGAGATCACTATAACGTATTTTAAATCAAACTTTCAACTTATTTTCTGTGAATAAATATATACCTTAAAGAAGTAGACTTTCTTTCATATTGATCCTTGTTAATAAATTCCTTACTGAAAAATATGCATGAGCTTAACGCAACATGTAATTATTATAATATATTTAATTATTTTCAGTGGGTAATCTGCTTAACAGCATTAGTGTGGACTGCAACGAAATGTGAGCCACCTGTGAACAGCTATCTACCTCCATCTGGATCTGGATCGGGCTCCGGGCCCTCCTCTCAATATGAAGCACCAGGCTTCGGACAAAGAGGGCGAGGCCAGTCGGGCGGGCCTGGGTCGGGCTATAGCGCACCTGGCTCAGGACAATCCTTGTCTTCTGAATATGGCCCACCTGGTCGGGGTTCTGGCTTTTCAAGAGGCTCTGGCCGCGGTTTCGGACAAGGAAACACTCCCAGCTCTCAATATGGAACTCCCAACGGCCCTTCAGGTTTCGGTGACGGCCAATCAGGTTTCGGCTCTGGCGGTCGCCCTCAAACGTCGTACGGAACACCAAACCAACAAGGTGGCGGTAGTTCTTTCGGTGGCCGTAACGGACAACGACCTGACAGTTCATACGGAACACCCTCAAGCGGTTTCCAGTCACCTGGTGATTTTGGCTCTGACGGTTTGTCTGGACCTGGTTCGTCTCGTCCGGGTGGTAGAGGACGTCAACCGCAACGAGGCTCGCCTTCGTCTTCCTATGGAACCCCTGATTTCGGTAATGATTTAGATGGTACAAGTCAAAATTATCGTGGATCAGGGGTAGATGGTTCTAATGTAAGTATATTCTCATAAGACAAACATATTATCATCAAAGTACACTCAAAATCTTATGAATTATGCCGAAGTTTCAAAACTAATAACTGCCTCCTAAACCTGTCAACACAATAATTGCTTGTAATCTTGAAACTAATATTAAATTTATGTGTGGAGTAAATGCGTGTTAGAGAAATTCTAAAGGATATGTTTTAACGATAGATTTTCCTTCTAGGAACCAGCCAAATATCAGTTCAGTTACGAGGTAGATGACGCAGAAACGGGTACAAAGTTTGGTCACTCGGAGCAGAGGGACGGTGATGTAGCGATAGGGGAATATAATGTGGTTCTGCCTGACGGTAGGAAACAAATCGTTGAGTATGAGGCTGATCAAGATGGATATAAGCCTCAGATACGATACGAGGGTTTGTTTGCGCATTCTATATCATTTATTTACTCTTGTTGTTCAGGGTAGCATCAATTTTGTATTAAAATATATTTGGGTACGTTTGGGAAATAATTAAAAAATAATAATTTAGGACGACTATGCAAAATACAGGCAGTAATGTTAACTTTTGTATTCCTTGAATTTTTAAGCAATAACCGCTAATAGAACCAGACTTTCAATGAGAAAGAAATATAAATATACAGCTTATGCTTACAAAAATACATACACTTTTATCGGATCTTTTAAAAATATCTCTTTGTTTGCAAACCAGGTCTCCTTTTGTTTTACTGGTCGCTATTCAGAGACGTTTCGTATTAAATAATATTTAAATTCTCAATATTGACATTTTGTTTTATATTTTCATAATTTTCGACAGGTGATGCTTCTGGCTCCGGTTCTGGATCTGGTTTCGGTAAATATTTATATTTTCTTTTCAAATTCCATTTGAAATACATTTTCAGATCTGTAAAGCGTTGTTAAGAATATTACTCAAATTACTTCAGTTATCTATTATAAAGTGATAAAGATATTAATTCTAAATATTCTGAATAATGATAATAATTAATAATTTAAAATAAAATGAGTCTTTATGCTAGCTGCTGTACTTGAAACTTTTTGTTTTAATCTTTAAAAAATGTCACTAGTAAAATTAAAAACAACGTAAAATAAAATTACGATACAATTAAAAACTCATTTATTTTCAACAGGAGGCGGTCGTGGTGGCGGCCAAGGTTACCCAAGAGGAGGTGCCAATGCTGGAGCCAACGCTGGTGCCAATGCCTTCGCTGGTGGAGAAGCTGGTTACCCACAATCAGGATCTGCAGGAGGCTACCCACGAGGCTCAGGATCTCAAGGAAGACCAGGATTCGGAGGATCAGGTCAAGATGGACAAAGTGGTTACCCCGGTAGAGGTTTCCCTGGACAAGGCGGATTTGGATCTGGTGGTGATGAAGGTTACCCCAGCGGTGGACCAAACGGCCCCAGAGGATCTGGATACTAAATAACAATACGATTATAGCTCAACAAATACCCACTTTATGCTTTGTTAATACGTAATAAACAATGAAACGAAACATGTCTTTTATTCAAGCGTTTATTCAAAACTACATTTTATAAAAATTCTTATAAAGCTCATTTGGAATTGCTTGGTAGATATGTTAGCAAACCCTACAAATTGTGCAGTTGGGATACTTAAATTATAATTGTTTTCATGTACTTATTTCAATTATTATTTTTACGTAAAATATCACATTGATAGAAACATATCACTTAAATGCGAGTGTTTGTTTTGGAAATAAAATTTCATATTTTAACGTATCATTATAGTTATTGTTAAATGCATTTATAATGCAATCGTGTTTAAAAAAATCACAGGGTTGTTCGTGAAATTCCATTAATATGAATGTTACATTAGGACAAAAATATCTATAAACAAATGAATTTACAAAATAATTTGTAGTAAAAATATTATTACAATTGACGCATACGTCGCATGAAAAACCGCGGCAGAATCTGAAACAACAAGAAACTGTATTACAACAAAAATAGTATTACCAAATGATAAAAAAAAACATTAGATATAAATAATAATTACTACTATAAACTTATATTAGTAAATAAATACTAAATTCCCTATATTCCTCATTAAAATAAGTAGCAAAAGATAAACGCTTTTACAGAAAAAATCAGTTACAATTTACAAATCGTTACGCATATTATCATTATAATATTTTCGTCCCAAGTTCGTTTTAATTAATCAAAACATCTCACTTAAACAAGAAAAAATGTCAACGTCTAATCAATGATATCCAAACAGCTTAAAGTTATTTAAATAAACGTACCTACCGAATAGTAATTCAAGTTACCTCGATCATTTTGTGACTCGGCTATAGGTATCTCCTCCCGCTCCTCTTTCTGTGTGTGGCCGAACATCTTGTTGACCTCCTCATTTATCACTTCCTCAGATATTGGATCTAGGAAGCTGTCCTCCGCTCGTATAATGTGATGCACTGTTTCGTCTTGGTATAGTGGGGCTATTGCGGATTGACACTGGAACAAAACAATATATTTGCGATTAAACTTAGTGTATTGTTTTGTCTGAAATTTTAATGACGTCGTGTTTATCCCACTTTGATTATACCTGTGTTTTACCTACGTTTGTAATTCATGTTTTTTTTTTCGATCTCTTTACCTACGATATAGTAAATTGGAAAAGTATTAAAATTTAATCAATATTTTCTCAATTTCCATGAAATATTTATTAAAATTCATAATAAAAATTCTCTTTGCTCTTATAATATTATATAACTACCTTAATCTGTAGTAGACCGTTTTTAAAATGTTCTTCTCTCAAGATAAATCTCAATTGCAATATGGTTTCTCTGGCATCAGGCCGCTCGTCAGATATTCTGTACCATGGCCCAGTGATATGTCTTCGAGGAGCTGCTTCATTGTTGATCAGCCATTTTAGTTGAGCCTGAGGTCGAGATCTTGATGATGTACAGTTTACTGCTAGAATATCGCTTACTTTGTATTCTTCTTGTAGGCCTATCACTCGCGGACGGTCGTAAGGCAACACTGAAAGTTTATTATAAAGCGTGATGATGTTCGAAATCCATAATTTTACCTATAACGTAATTTTAACACTATAGTATAAATATTATTTCAAATAGAGCGTTAACTATAATATATAAAGTAATAAGATTGATGAAACCTAAATTTGAATAATGATCATTATCGGCTTCTAATTTACCATATTCGCGCACAATTCTGGAAAATTCGCACAAAGGTAATGTTATGTTGCTCTACAAAATGAGCATATGTTATGTAATGTAATCAGCTCAGGAATCAATTTTAAATTTATAACCGATACAAAGGCATAAATACAGGCTCGGATTACGCAATTATTGGTTCGAATAATTTATTTGACTTCAGCTTAGTTGGTGCCAAATTTGAAACGTCAGGATTATTGAAGTTCTCGTAACTTCGCATTAAAACCAACGATTATTGTAAATGATAGGTATAATAGGTATTCAGAATAAATATATTATGATTTAAAGCTATTCAAAGAAACAAAATACAAGGATTATCTTTTGAATGACAAGTTTTAAATGTGCTTACGGTGTACGCTTATATTTTTCTCATCAAAAACAGTGACGAAGTACGGTCCCTCGCCGGAGACTTCACAGCGGTATAGCCCCGCAGACTCGGGAGTCAAATTTACTAACTTTACGACGTTACTTGATGAATCTTTTTCCTGTAATAAAACTTTTAATGTTATTTAGATTAGGAGGGACAGGAATCTCAATTGGTAAATGTTTAAAGCGACAGATTTTAAATATGGATTTGTATCCCGCATAAATTCAAATTGCGTTATAATCTGCCAAAATGAGTTTATAATTTATAATATTTGACTAAAAATGCCGACCTTAAGGTATGGAATTATGTAATATATGAAGAAAATCCCATTTTTAAAAGCATTTGCATTGCATGCATAATATCTTCATATTAGTGAGGCTTAGTATAGACGTCAACGTGAACCTAACATTTAAAGAGATGGGTCACGCTATAAATAAAAATATTAAACCACGTTTAAGGGTGTATACGAAGCTGCATATTTTATCACACTAAGATTTCAACAACTAAGCCACGATCCCAAGAACATATTGTAAATCGCAGTGAAAATAAAGAAAGTACATGTAAAAGAAAGTTTTTGTTCACGAAATATTTAATAAAACATATGATAAGGTCACAGTAGAGCTTTCCTTGACATTTAAGTATTGACGTAATCCACTGTTAACATCGACAATTAACTATATTAATATTAATAAAGAGGAAAGATTTTTTGTTTGTCACTTAACCTATTTTCAAGCACAAAGCTTCAACAGCTAAGTTATCTGAGAGGAACCGGGACACACGACTAGTAACAATTAGAGTAGCAAATATTTCACTAATTGGTCGGCATGTTCTTAATGATTACTGGGTCAGATCCTGTCAGACCTTATTGACTCAATATTGGAAATAGGTCACTGTCAGACAGTCGATACTCGTCAATAAGTAATTTCCTTCCCAATATTTTTAAATAGTCATCGTTATAATGTGTATCCAAACCACCAGAAATAGAAGAAAAACGTTTGTCATTTTAATGTTTAACCCGTAGACACTTAACAAGTAGCGTTGCCTAAATATTGTTTTATGGTATCAAGTGTTTAACGGTTAGAGAGGTCCTCGTCTATGAGAACTGGGGCGCACAAGTTTTCCCAATAATGTGGAGACGATGTAACGGCGGTGAACTCCACTTTTAACAATTAATACCTACTGTGGCAATGAAAGTTGGCAAACAGTGATCAGTTCCTATTTCAGATATTCATTGAAATACTGTTAGTACTGTACTGTAAAGTTATCAATTTATTTCCTATTTTATTTTTATGTCTGTCTATTTTTTATTGTTATACCTATAGTTATTCGTTTTTCATAAAATTTAGACGTGGTTTGTAAAGGTTCTTCAATGTTGGATTATTTTATTTTAGCACTAATAATTGTTGTAATATCGTTTAGTAAACATTACTTAAAGGAGAATATACATTTATAAGTATATCCTTGTAGAGATCAAGAGGACCAAACGAAAAGACCAATACATTCTTATATTAACACTACAAAAATAATAGTAATTAACATCATACTCACATCAACTCTAACTCCAGGCAGAGGAAAGTAGCTGAAAGGCACGCTATTGCTGGGAACGTATCGGAAGAACTCCCGGTTGTCTTTATACCACTTGATAGAGTACAGCATGTCACCTTCAAGGTCATAGTGGCACTGCAGCAGGACTGACCCGCCCTCTACTGCATGACTTGGTACTGTGAGCTCAGACACTCGTATGCCGAATGCTTTAATAAAATCAATATTGAAACATCAAAAAGGGAGCAGAAATATAAATATAGACTGCCAATAAAAGAAAAAAAAATACATGTAGGTATATTAATTATTACAGTGACGCGCGAATACATGAGACTTTTCTCTACCAAAAAGTGCTCTACGCGTCTAAAAAAGTTTTCCTTCAAAAATGTAACCAATTTGATAAATTTCTCAATTTTGGTATGTATAACGTACTAATAACACTAATTAGACAACCAGGAATACCATATTTATTTAATTTTTTAATTGTTTCAATAAAATAAAGTAATTCGTAGCATCTACGTGTAATATAAACACCTAAATAAATCCTTTATCCCAGTTGTGTTCACCGTTGAAATCACTGTTTATATTTTATTGGCGATGCTAACTAGAAACCACTAATAGTAGAGTGCCTGGGGGTCTTCACCTCGGATTAGAGTTATAGTGAATGAATTATTATGATCGATGTGGGATATTGTTTTTTAAACTATAAATTGCAATGTTTACCCATTTTTTTTTTGTGCACTCCATTGTTTCATTGTTTAAACAAATTATTGTGAAAAATTCATGTTTGACCATAGAGGGTGTCCCAAGAAGTAGTGATATACTGAAGCTGGGAGGTAGAGGACATAAAGGGCTATCCGAATCACCCCCATGTATATGATGCGATTTTTCGTATTTTCAGAGTTATGACGTTTTTTTCAAATTTTCACCTATCGCCGAGTACGTAGAGATTTTTATTTATGGTGACGTGAATTATGGCGGTAAATGGTTGATTTTTTTTGTGTGCTAAGCTGAAAGATAGGCCAATTCAGTATAGTAACATTTACTATCGTTAGATCTTCGAATGGAATAAAAAAAAGAATTTAATGCCAAGAAAGATAAAATTACCCAGTATGTTCATAACTTCAAGGGCCCGTAAAAAATAAAATCACAAAAAATATCCGTTTGGCTTTCTAAAAACTTACTCTATCTATGAGGTAGCTACCCTGAAAATTTCATTTTATTATTCATAAGGCTTCAATCGAAAAATTGAAATCTAATAGTGGTAAGTGCAAAATTTTAATGCAAACAAAATAAAACCAATTACAAGGTGTTTAATTACAATAAATTTTCAAAATGACCCCCCCTGTTGCTCACTGCAAGTGCAACATCACCGGAATAAGTTGTCTTTTAAACGCCTGAATACCCTTTTATTATTTTAATGGTTTCTTCTGCTACTCTCAATTTCCGGGTTAATTCGTCCAAGTCGGTTATACCAGAAATCCTTTTCTGGATATCTCGATAATAATCGGTTTTCTGGACGGCTATAAAATTCGTGATGGATTCATTCAAAGTTGAAGTGTTGATGTATGAAATCTGACTACGCCGGCATTTTTTTGTATGGAGATACTACAAAGACCTCGCCTACTCGAGAGAATGCCGGAGACACTTGCAGCAAAATATCATTCGGATTATTATAATTTGCTGAAAAATTCAATTCACCTCAGTAATGTTGAAAAGAAAATTTATCTAAGTAGATGCAGCAATGGAGCAAATATACAAGTATCTACATAGAAGAGAATGATGATTGCCAATAAAATTTACCATGCAAAAGTTGAAAAACGTCATCACTACAGAGCATATCCCGGTAGAACGCTTTCACGATGATATTATCATTTCAACTAAATATTTGATGTAAGCAACAATGTAGGTAATTGTAATATATTTAAATAAACAGATTTGGTACTAATCATTTTTATTCTTTTCATTAGTCGTAATTAATTACCTTATTTTTTAAATGTACTCAATAGAGTACGTTTAATTTATAATTAAACCGGCCGAGAAATTCCATTGTACATAGCAGTTGTGGCTCCGCTCTCCCCTCCACGTTTTTCTATCTGTTCGAGATCCCTACTGCTATTTTGTATACACAGGTGTCTTTGAAAAATATTCCTATATGTCTACTCGAATAAAAAAAAAAGAAATAGGTACTATTTAAAGTGAAAATATTATATGGTCAAACATTAATTTTTCATAACATTTTTTTTAAACAACGAAACAATGGAGTGCACAAAAAAAATTTGGGTAAACATTGCAATTTATAGTTTAAAAAACAATATCCCACATCGATCATATTAATTCATTCACTATAACTCTAATCCGAGGTTATACGGTTTTGAATGCTCCAGGCACTATACTATAAATGACATCATCTATCTTTCTAGCCGACTAAGAACGCGCTGCTTTTAGATAAAGCTTTTGCTCTATAATGAAAATTAATAATATTTAGTTCAAATATTGATATTAATGAACCTATTTTTATAATCATTTAGTTTCACAATTCACATACGTTAATCTAATAAAAAAATAGTAAACAAAACGTGCGCTTAAAGCTAGATATAAGGTAAATATTGCAGGCCAAGATAAAGTTTAGACTTTAGAGTTTAGGTGAAGGCATCGTCATTTTGCCGGCAGTCAACGCCAATAAGAACTTCAACTAAGTTTGAAAACTGTTGCAGTGACATTGCCTGCACTGACTTTGAATTTAAAATGTAATTTTCTCCTACAATTTTTTAGTTTGAACAGTTTTTTTCTTTTTTTAATACCTCTTGGTTGTATGAGTAATATTTTATTAAATAATTATGGAAAGCGAGGGCTTTTCAAATAAAGTGTTCATAAAAATATAAAGAAGTTATGTTTGTTATGTCTCCAACGATTTGTATTATCTATTAATATTAATTTATCAAAAATCATTTATTGTATCTTATTTATAAAAAGCTTTTTTATATCACATTATTGAAAATAACATTTAAATTAAAATGTAGGAACTAATTAAGAATTGTTATTAGTCTACTATTTATACACAATAAATCATTTATAAGTTGAACGATATAAATAGAACAAAAAAGGAAAGGAGGCCATCGCTATTGCTATCATTACCTTGTTTCATAAACAATAAAAACAATATTGTACACACATTTCTTTCACCCATCATCACTATTTATCACACACGATATAAAATAAGAACTATCCTCATCACTTCACATAACACTTGTTTATCAATTTAAACAATCTCATAAATTATAGATCTAATTGTTTATAAAATCAATTGGTTATCTGTAATTACTTTTATATGGTTAAAACTTCGGTTTGCGACGGTACCTACAGAATAAATAGGCCAGCAAAATTCCGTCGACGAGTCTAAATTTAAAACTTGAGTGGCCAACGCATGCGCAGATCTGTCGCAGCTAGATTTCCACGTGTGTTGCGTGCGTAATTTATGCACCTTTCTTTTAAATTATTATTAATATCCAACCCTTGTTTAAAGGGATTTTAAAGGGTGAAATTATAAGCCTCGTAGCTTGCAAAAAAATAAACTCATCCATGCATAATGAGATTCTTAATGACTGATTCATCAACATGATTATACCTATAATTTTTAATAAAGAATTTGTTTTTATTTATGTGAAGCTATATGATTTTGATATGAAGATTATATATGTTTGAAAAAAAATGCCTTTACTGAGAAAATACTTTACTTACTCTTAAAGTCTAAAGTATTTGTTAGAATTTTTAATAGAGAAAATTTATCATATCTTAATCAATTAGATTTTACTTTTAGCTCAAATCTGCTGTACCTTAAATAGCTTTAAGGAGAATTCCTTTGTGCTTTAAATGAGATATAGGAGCTTTAACCTGCAGTTCACATATTGTTATCGGCATTTGTAATTAACAACAGCCAGACAGTAGAAGAATAACATAGGTATAGGTGGTGAATTTTCTTTGAAATTCCCTTAAAATATTGTTCCTAGAATCGCAGGGTTCGTTCGCGTGTAGAGCCTAGGTGGAGTCACTGAACAGTGTGACGAAGTTAATACTATAATTGCCCGTCTCAATGACTCATTTAAAATGAATTTCATAGAACAAGAATTTAAAGAATATTAAAAATGTTATTCAATCATTTCATTGAACTTTCCAGCGCTTAGTCATACTTCAACTTTAGTGGACTTTGCACGCATGTATGTATGCTGATATGAAATATTCATTCAGAACGTAATTTTATGATTTGCTTTTCTTGTCAAGTATTGTAGACAACATTTTTTGTTTATTATGGATACTAAAAAGATTACAAGATGTGAAGACAATTAAAAAAAAACCCAAAGAAGCTCCATGAAAAGCTTTTCATGAAAGAGGTTATTTAGGCATAGATTAAACTATTACTTTGAATTATAGAACCAATAGAAAATGATTTGATAATGATGTGACAGCATTTTCTTAAATGGTAATACGATGTGAAAGTTTATCTTATATCATCGTCTTCAGTTGATTATTCTGATCATTATGTGAGCTTTTTATACGAAAAAATATTTTTGGTACCCCTACACAATAGGTTCCCTAGACTCTAGAGAATGCCTTATTTCTTGGGGTAATTCGCGTATTTATCAAATTAGGTATACATGACCTAGGCGGCCCTAGAGGTGGGATTCTAATCATATTGCATGTTCTATATGTACGTCACGTATGGATAGCATGTGATATGTTATTGCCGAAGTAGGTATAAGTTTTCTGCGTGATTTGTGTCTTTCAATCGTTCATGCAGGACTCTATTTAAATTATAACATAATATAACAATATTAAATTAATTTCTTGTAGATAAAGGATTATTATTGAAATAGAATTAAAATAATCCTGTAAAATAGATATTAAATTTGTAAGCTACTGTTCGAGTCTTTTATTAAGAAGCTGTTAAAGTGGGTAGGTATTACTGTTATTGTGATGTAAATAATTAAGCTAGGGAGAAAAAAAATTCTGTTGGTATTAAATTGTGCTTATTGAGATATAATTTTTATACAACACATTGTTATATTTCATTATTATATGTATCTTATAGTCTGTAAGGTATTTATTCTATGAGTCTGTACAATTTATTGTCTGTCACCTGAATTAAATGTAAGTAATAAATAAAATATAATAAATAAATTGTACACACACAAAGGAAAATATTAAACAAATCAATAAACACATTTGTAACGATGGTACTTTCAGGAAAGTAACAAAAGCGTTTCAAGGAAAAGAATACAATGATTTGTAGTTTTTGATAAAGTTTCATTCTATTGAAAAGCGCTAAGGAAATGTTGGTGGGCAACAAGTTTCCGCAAATCGACTCGCTTCGTGCATGATGGGCTAACTATTCGCTCCGAAATACGATAGTTAACAAAAGTTCACAATTTTCAATTCCACGCGACAGCGGGCGGAAATTGAAAAACAACAATGAATAACCGATGTTTTCCAAACTCACATGTTATGGGAGCCGGGAATCGTACGCCGGTGTAACGTATCTACTCGTGAAATAATATTGTTTTCTGACAGAAATTGATCCTTCGAAAGGTACTTTGGTCCGCTGGCTATCATCGAGGTCAGGTAGTACTAGGGCAGTGCTCTTGTGATCGAGATTTTCAACTCTACACGGTTTCGTTGGGTTTATTTATGTAAGTACTTAATAAATGGGTCTGGCTTCATGATGAAACGATACAATATATTGAAGCGATTTAGTAATTTATCTTTTATTAGCTCTAGGAGCCTTAGCTCATCTGTCGGTCAATGACACTCTCTAGTCGAATTTGTGTAGTGTATTAGAAAGGCCTTTATACGTCTTAAGCAAAAATAAACACAACTTTTACGTTGTATTAATAGATTATTTCTAATAAGGAATAAACTCTACTTATATATTTTTTATTATTCATTTTGAATATAGACCTATCAATGCGAACGGCAAACATAACCGATAAATTAGAAATATTAAACAGCTATTGCTAATTAATTTTAAATTAAAATGTTCCTATTAATAAAATGATAAAATACCTGAAGACATACCAAAGCAGTCTTTTTAATTTACGTAACTCAAGCACTAGGTATACGCTTCCTAAGGGAGAAAAATGTATGAATGAAATAAAAAATAAATTTAGAGTTAATAAACTAACAAAACAAGTTTCCGGCCCGCTACGGATTCTAATTATGAGATGGATCCAAGCATGAAAATATTTTTTATTAATGATAAATACCTATATATACTATTATAAGAAATTATATAGAAAGTAAATAACCTAATATAAGAAATTATATAGAAAGTAAATAATTTCTACTTTACAACGTATGTAATGTAATCAAACTCAAACATAATATATACATCGAATGAGATAAATTACTAAATGATATCGTAAACCTTCTCCATAACAAAGGTAAAAGTGATCCAACAAATAAACTCATATGAGAATACGGTAATGTTTTGAGTTTTGACAAGTTAGAAACAATGTAGGATGTGAT